>JABFQC010001364.1:0-19780 GCA_022817085.1 Psilanteris sp. ZL-2020 | reverse complement strand
ATATTATAAGAAGGACAGTAACTTACGGAGAAAACAAAATTTCAGTTAGAAATTGCCGAACTTTTCAGTAAACATTGATGAATGTTTGTAGATATATACTGAAAATTCATCAATGTTTACAGTAAAAGTTCGGTATTTTCTGACTAAATTTTTGTTTTGTCCGTGAGTTACTATGTTTTACATAATATTTACTAAACTTTCAGAAATTTTTAATGTTAAATTAAAAGTAAATTTAGTAAATTTGAATTTGAATTTTTAACATTTCTCTGCATGTAGGTTCTGGCGTTCGAATGGCATCTTGAAGAATATTTAAAAAACTACTATACCATTAAAACAATATTTATTATACGATGCAATTTTACTATATAATATAAAACATGTGTCACTATGGTGTAGTAATGTTCTAAACATATATTCAATTAGTCTACCAATAGTTTGATTTGATTGTCATCAGTTTACACTGAAAAATACAATCTAAAATCAATTATATTAAATAAACGAAATTTCTAGTAACTCGCGAGTTACTTTTGACATTTCTACTTGGGATTCTTCGTCCCCAAGACCACCCCACCGAGCCCCCTCGCTGCTCCTCAATTACAACAAAATCATCCCCCAAATCTGCACCTAACAGCTCTCTGCGTCAACCCGATCACACCCCAAAGCAGGCGATCGCTCCAAACAAACCTTCCTCAATCTCACGCAACGAAACGTCGCATCCCCCCCTCGCGACTCCAGCGCAAACAAGCCTCTGGGATAAATGCTCCCATTCTGATCCCAGGCATTGATTTCATCACAGGGCATCAATAACCTGTCCGCGTGAGGTCAATTCCCGACTCACGATCCAGAACGAAGGGACGTTTTTTTCTTTCTTTATATATATATATATATATATATATATATCTCCCATCTTTCTCTCCCGCCATCTCTCTCCCTTCTTTTATTTCCCAACGCACAATTCGGAGCAAAGTGTGTCAACCGTCGACGTCACGCACCTCGCGCGTTTATCAATGGCGCGATGCGTAGATGAAGACAGCCAGATAGAGTTATCATATCGGTCGGTAATCAACGTGCAGGGCGTGGGAATTTACACGGCCGGCGCGACCGCCCCTAGCATTCTTTCGCCCGTCGATTGCCGTGTCATTATTTTTTCTTTGTCGATTTCTTTTTACGGCGCTGCACGATCATGACTCAGGGGCCACCCCTCCGCCCCGACGCCGGGGACCCTGATAAAATCGTCGCCGTGGCAGTCGAATCGACCGAACCCGCAGACCGGCGTTACAAAGACGCGCGAATGCGAGCAACTGATCTGGAACGCCGCGGATACGCACACCCAACCCCTTCGACTCCGCTCGTTTCCGGCCGAAAAAGTCGCCAACTCGCGAACGAAGAACCTTCTATTCGTGTCAATTACAGTTTTGAATTTTGTACTCGGTGGAACTGTACGCTGAAAAAAATAATCTTACAAATTCGACCAAAGTGGATAATATTGGTAGGAAAAATGTAATTAATATGATAAATTATGGTTAGAAACTTTTAAAAATATGTCAAATATTACCAAACAAATGATAAAAACAATGATATCGTCTAATGTTTATTTACATTTCTGCTCACTTTTCCTACTGTTACTATCTAGTTTGGTAAGGTTTGTAACTTTTTTTTTTTCAGTGTAACTTAATTAAAATTAATGGTATCAATATTTTATTCTATTAATGATATTGATACTAATTGTTCGCCCGGAAATATTAAATTTAATAAAATACTGTTTTTCACGGTTAAAATACAGTTTTTTCATCACACCAAACTTTCCTCCATTTTTTATTATAATAGAATTATTAATAGTAATTTTTAAATTTTTAAAACGGCTAATTTTTAAAATAAATAAATAAAGTACACTGAATTAGATTAATATTAAATACGTCAAATGCATTCAATTTTACTCGGTTCAAAATATTAAATATCAATTAATTTTTCCCTTAACCGTTTCCATTCCCTAAACCAAACACCGAAACGTTTAATAAAAAAAATTAATTAAAATAAAATATTTTGATCCGAGTAAAATTAAATATATTTGACAAATTGAATAACAAATGTTCAAGTATTAGTAAAACTTCATGCACGTATTGTCGAAGCATATTAATTTTGTTTGCAACAAATTCAAATTTATTTTGCATTTAGTATTATAAAACGAGCTGGACATAGGCGTTGATCCGAATTAGTTTTACGTTTATAAGTACATTTTATTGTTTAAACAAAATAGCGCGTGAATGGAGAATAATACACAAGTTGCAGTAATTGAACGAGAATTGAATTGAAATCTCGAGGATTGTTCAAATGGTTGACATTCGGGGCAGGATAAAAGCGTGTGAAAGAAGAAGAGGTGTCGCTGTTGTGGAACAAAATGTGGTCAGTTTTGAAACGCATTTTGTCTGCGTATTAATAAACCCGCTGGAATCGTATTTTTATGGAAATGATAGCGTGATAGAAAATGAATAATTACAAACAGAAATGTAGGGGAACTTGATGACGAAAACGCCTGGGAGAAAGCTGTAGTATTTTGTATAATGACTTGATTTTGTAACCGAGCGTATATGAGAGTTCAATAACATCGCCAGGACGAATATAAAAAAGGAACAGTTTGTTTCCACTTCTTAAATGGGATTATTTGATTAACGGTATATATATATATATATAAAATTATATCTACGTACTGGAATCTATTACAAATATCCTGCGTCCATTAAATGCATATTAAAATGTAAATTGAAACTCGCGTGATTTAATGAGCGACTATTAGATACTTTAATTGCTTTTTAAATTGTTTTTTAGCATTTTTGTGTTTCCCGAGTGAAAGGCTGCTTTTCGTTTGAAAGCGACTTTTGTCAAAAATATTCACGCGAAAACAAAAACGCGAGCCTTCGAACAAAAGAATATAATATACAATCGTCGATGATAAACATGGGCTTTGTAGCTGAAGTGTGAACAATATGAATTGGATTAATGGTTTTCCTCCTTCGTTTTTGTCTTTCTTTCTTCTTCAAGAATATTTGAAGACGCTCTCGACTGAATTCACGATATAGGTTGGCGTCTTTATGTAACACTCAATTTGTCATAATATTTAAAAAGAACGGCTCGGGAATAAAATTAACAACAAATGACAGCGCGCACAAATTACACGCGTAATAAAAACTGACAGGTTCTTTACCACATCTTCGGCATTATAATGAATAAATTTAAATGGTATTTTCATATTTACGACGCTAAACAAACAGCGACGAATCATCATTTTTCACGTTGCAAACGCGATTGCTCATTTATGCGAACCAAAACGATACGTTCGTTATATGTCATTAACCAATTATATACACGGAGAACAAAATTTTTGCGACGGTTATTAAACAATTTGGTTAAGTTATTTTGATCGTCATAACAAAAAATTTAGTTAAAATAACTAAATACCTTTGTTATATGAGTTAAACGATAAGTTTACCATGACCAACTAATTTGGTGATTTAATTTGGTTCAAATAATCAATATATTTGGTTATAAAAAAGAATTGGATTTTCGGCACATGTTTACGTTTACGAAGTGCATTTTACAAATAAATTTACATTGTTGTTGCGTCAAAATATCGATAAGTATATGATAATGACGACTTGTAAATGACTTGTGTCGTGCATTAATTATAATTTACTTAATGATTAAATTCGTATTATATTTAAAAATGAATAATTATTTTCAAAAATAATTCCTTTATAAATTTGTTTTTTCTTATTATATATTATTTATCAAAGTTCTTTAGTTATTGCAACTAAATGGTTTTGTTGAATGCATTTAGTTGAGTAGATAAACGTATTCACAATATACACTGAAAGAAATAATCTTGCAAATTTGACCATAATATATATATATATATATATATATATTGTAAACATGGGATAAAGGATAAAAATGTAAACAAATGATGAACTATAGTTAAAACTTCAATCAATGTGATAAAAATTACCATACAATTTGATAAAAATAATATTTTGAGGTATTTCTTTACATTTTTTCCCTTTATCCAATGTTTACTATATTGTCTGGCAAATTTTACAGGATTATTTGTTTCATTGTACTTTGGTGCACTGAAATAAAACCAAATTTTTTATTACTGTAACTAAAATTTCTTAAAAACCAAACTGGCATAAAAATAGATTTTCCAAACAATTTCAACATTAAAATCCAAAAAGTTAAATCACACAATTCAACCAACAATCTTAACTCCGAATAACATAAATATTTGACAAACTTATATACAAAATGACAATTTCTCGACATCCTTGACTCCGTAACGCGATCGCATATTCATTAAAAAACAAACGCCCACGAGTATCATCGTTTAACTCCAATTTGAATCTAAAAATAAGCAATTCGGCGTATAAAGAGCCGTGCGATTTTTGTTCGCAAGAGAGAAAGAAAAAAAATCATTTTTTCCCTCCTCTCTCACATTACAGACACACGAGTGCCACGACTATTTACATATTCTAATTCTAAATATTTAACCAGTCTTTCGAACAATTCACGCTCCCCCTGTTATAAGAGAAGGACAGAGCGTTGTCTGACGAGTACGAGGGGAGCAACTTCACCTGTTACAATATCGGCACTTGTTCCCTCGATGGTAATCGGGGGGGAAAAAGTGTTCGAAACGCAACAATAACCCGAACAACGAACGCGAGGTTGGGACGTGAATGGACGTGGATTTTGAAGAGCGAGCATTCTAACTGGCAAGAGGCTCACGACGGTGTCTGTCTACAAAGTACAAGGAAAAGGCAAAGTCGTGTCATGATTTACAGCCTTTCTATGCGCTCAATGGCGGTCTACAAATTTGAAGAGTTTCCACTCTTGGGACGTTACACGCTGATTTATTTGAAACGCTCAGCGATTGATGATCTTGTAATTTAACGCTTTATTATCATAAAACGCGCGTCGACGACGGCCAGCTCCGTTTTGCGTTTGGCTTTGAACAGAATTTATGAATAACCAATTGCACAAACAAACGGTCCATTCGGCTCCGAACTGTCGTCCTCTGAATCACGCGTTTTAATCACCAACAACGGCTTCTAATTATCTTGGAATAACAGAAACGCAATACGCTGACTTCCCAAATTGGTCGTACCTGAAATGAAATTCCGTAAAGTAATCGTTTGATTGTGTCGGACGACTGAATGGGAAACTTTCATAAACGTCAAATTGTACGACCATTAATTATACGTGTACAAATATATTTATTTTTTATCTATCTTACTATATATATTTGTATATTTCTATAAACACAAATTAAACGGTCTCAAAGTGGCATTTATAAAAACCTTCATCCAGTCGTCGACCTCTATTTATAAACTGTCAAATTAATGGACACCTCGGCTGCATATATCATTGAACTTATGACAAAACAGTCACGGAAACTAATGCTTAGTTGTAACTAATAAACATTGTTTCAAGTTAGATAAATGTTTGGCTGATTCGAGAAAGCATTTATTTAAATCACATATTTATTTATTTATTCCAACCAAATATTCTCTCCGCGGTCCTTTGGGCACAAATGAACATTCCCGATTCGCGTATTTACGTCTGCATGATCCCCAGACCATACGCTGCTTTGCAAATTCCGTTTCGTTTCCGTCATTTCTTATCCAGAGCCCCGCTCCGATGCTGTTCCTACGTATTAACCCGGCACCATGGCGAGTCAAACAATTTGGCAATCAAGTGGTCAAACAAAAGGACAAAAAACCTGTTCCCGAAATGAGTCACCCCTTAAACGAGGGACGCCGTTGATTCACCGAGCAACATCTCGGTCCAAAAGCGTATTTGCAGCGCGGACGAGGCCCGTTTTATCTTCGCCAATAGCAGGGTCAAACCCATTGGTCAACTCCAACCACAATTCATGATCACAAATTCAAAATCAAAGCCAAACTTCCAAAACCATCCTCTCGCGTCTCCCACCAGGCGGTACCATTTCAAATCAGCTTCTGTCTGCGCCACGGAACATAATCGTCTATCAAAAATTCCGTCCGGTCCAATCCGTCGTTCGCAACCACTCGTTACTTTTTTCCCCCATTACGTTTGCTAAACATTTTACGACTGATTCGTGTGGCAATAAACGTTGGTGCAAACTTCGGACGCATGACTGCGAACCTGGCCGGATCTGTCACTTGAACAACACTGACGAGCGCGTTTTGGAGCACACCTTGGGTCCGTGACGAGTCGCAGAAGCCGACGATCATGATCCGTCCGTGCGCCGTCCGTTTGGCTTTGGTATTGGCATTCGCGGCCGCAGCGCCATGTCTGTCGCGGCGGTGCGCGGCGAGCGGCGACGGTCGCGCCGGTGCGAGTGAGACGGAGCGCTGGCCAGCCGGAGAGGGAGCGACGAGGAGGACGGCGCGACCCGTGCAACCGAGAGGCCAGCATTTACGCAACCCTTTGCGAGCAAAAATCCACGTCCACGCACTTTTGTAATGCGTGCTCGGTTTTGCATCAAATTACGTCTGCTTGTAGATATTAATTTATGTGCAGTTGCGGTAAATGTAGTAATCGTCCAAGCCGACGAGCGTTTGATCTGCAAAAATAAACTGATATTGAGAATCGTGCAATGAATTTCAAATAATTTGTCGTTTGAGTTTAGATGGTTGGTACCGGTCCGAGCTCCAGCGAGTGACGTATCCGTTGATGCAGATTCGCTGGTTCAGGTGCTCCAAAATGTAGATCCATAATTCCACAAGGTTCAGTTTTGTCCCCCGTTTTTTGTCACTTTTGTCAAGCCAAAATAAACACGTGACAACCGCACGTGAAGCCCCGATCGAGCGGAGTCGCTTCAGTCAGTTTTCGTTTCGTCGTGGAAAATATAATTAATGATCTAATTGGTTAATTGCTGTTTGTTTGCGTTGATTTGGTTTTTTGTTTCCTTCTGCTCGTCGGCGTGCGCCTTTCCAGAGTCCAAAACTTGCCACTCGTGATAACGTTTATTACATTGTGTTATGTAATTATACTAATAATAGACATAATGTAATAGTCGACTAATAAGGTGTACGTTTCGAGCAGGTGTATATATTTATATAATGGGCGCGTGTTGAAATGTGCGAGCATTGATACGACCATTAAAATCAAGACAAAATGCAGTTTGCGAATAGTTTCGAAGTCGTCGACTTTGACTGTAATCTGATAATGCCGGAAGTATAATTATGTCCAATCTTTACATTGTTTTAGTTGTTAAAAATACCGGCCAGTTTGCGACAACCAGCAGACCTAAGTTCTTTACAATGAACTCGTCGATTTACAAACTCCAGATATTTCATAGTAAACACGACATTGTGTTTTTTACATTTGATGGTCACACACACAAACATATATATATATATATATAAACAAGTTAGATATGCGTGTATATACAAATATGTATAAATCTGCATTGCAGTATAGCATTCTGTTAACAATAAACTCGTTTCCCATTGTCACAAACCCTCAATATATAATGAACAAGAAATTTAAAAGGAGTCTTTTTTATTTCAAAAGAATTCATTTCAATAGTTTTTCTATTATAGTTAAAGCTGTGTGCGCGTGTGACCAGTCAGTTATGACGTTGTGAATGATTTAACTTTGTCGTATATTCTATCAAGAACTGTGAGCATTCATAATTACTTGATGTGATAAATATGATCGAGTAATGTAAATAAATTTTTATATATTGCATAGATACATAAATATTGGCATTGGTGTTTATTTAAATTTAACTTCAATATAATTTAACAGTTAACTTGGAATAATTATTAAGTTACATAATATGTTTCAAATGTTCATGTTACAGTATTAAATATCAGATTGTATGTATCAAACAACTCTGTTACCAAAATAACCGAAATGGTTCATGGATTGGATATTGATTTCTTAGATCTAAAGTATTCAGTTTTGCTAGAAAATGAGATCATGAATGATGAATGATTGCAAGTTTTAAATATTAGCGTGTAATTACGCGTCACTTCTTTTTTGTTGAAATTATATTTAAATAAATTATATGGTTCAAAAGACATTAATTCCATTAATAAATTAATACACGTATAATAACTATATGTAATAATAATAATATGTATACAAATAAGTACATATAATGAGTAATTACATAAAAAACTACTTGTATCATTTTCAAATAAAATTTAACATTATAATTAAATAATAAAACATAAACAATTTATAATAATTTTTTACATTATAATTAAACATCTAAACAACCATTTTCAATTAAACCATAAACCGTCCCTTATTTATTAAACGACATAAACCAAAGCGTCATTTAAAGGTTCAATTAGCGACATTCCTTGCCAAGAACATTCATAATCACATTATTTCTCATTCATATCTCATCAATAATTTCCATTTATATTGCTTTATGTATTTCAAATGAGTTATAAATAATATTCCTAATGAAAGATCAATGCTGTAAAACTTCATATTTTGACTGAACTGTGCTAAAAAAAGCACCTCAAGGATTCTCAAGGAAAAATGGAGCACGTTGCGTTACAGGGTGTCACTGTGTTTACAAAAGGTGAGAGCCAATGTAAAAGAAGTCTGGCAAATCAGTTCAGCATCATTAGTAGCTGGTTTCCTTCACATTCTGGATGCTACAAAATGTATAACAGTTATTTGAGATGTCCCAACACATAAATGTATCAATTAAGATGCTCCAAAATACAATTTCATTAGTTGAAATGCTCCAAAGTAAAGGTTCAATTTTTTCCACTCTTATGAAGCAAAAATAAAATATCCGTCGCGATGGCATAACGGACTGCGTTTTTATCGTCAGACCATTTCCTTAATGACAGGGACACATTTTCTTGCGCCTTGAAAACTTCAAATTCATGCTTGGACGCTCGGCACCTCGGTCACGATTCAATTCACAGTCACACTCCTGGTCGTCAAGGACTTTGACATCAGCTGGAGCAACTCGCAACGTTTCCTTCGTCCTCTGTTTCCCGGCCTGATTCCAGAATCTCGGAGCAAACACTTAATGGTTGATTAAATGGCTGCGCTTTAATGCGAGTTTAATTCAATTATGTCGTGTTGATATGATACACAAGTGGATCAATCGTTTGCATAAACATGAAAATGAATTAAATTAAAAAAAATAAATAAAATAAAAAATTAATTAAATTTGAAAATAATTGCAAGGTGATATAAGTTGGTAAACACGAATTTGTCAATTATTTATCAATGATTAATGCAAGAAAGTTTGCTTCACTGATTCAGTTATTTCAAATTTGTTGATATTTTTATAATGGGGACGTTAATTGTTGGCTATTATGCGTCTTGCGTTTATTATTGAAATAAGTAAAAAAGCTGAAAGTCATTTTAAAGATCTGACAAAATAGAAAGTGGATGTTTTGGAAATCTGCGACGGTGTTTTGTTGGGGACAAGACAAACATGAGTCGTTGTTGCCTTGGGGGTTTGAATTCAAATTCTAAAAATGATTAAAAATGCTTTTAAATCAAAGCAATATCTTATTTCAAGATAACATTAATTAAATGTATAAATAAGGCATTGAGATATAAATGTGTACAATTTATGAAATATATACTAAATGTGAATTAAACAATTTTAGATTTATCAACTAATTACTTTCAACACTTTTGATTGATATATATAATTAAATTAGATATTATTATTATTGTAATAATAATAAAGTAAAATTCCACGCTTGTCAATCAAGAATGATGATAATCGATAAATAAAACAAGTTTGTATTTGTATTGACTAAGTAAAGACATTTTAATTTATTATGAATAACGATTCAAAATTGTACTGCAATAATTATATTAATATGCTCAGATATGGAAACGCTGATTAAAAAAGCATTATTATAAATTGCAATAATATTATGTTAAATTCTCAAGTGACGAAATTGTTTATTATTAAAATTTTTAATTGTTTGGGCATCTATTTTTAATATAATTCAATTATTAATAATCTAAATATACTCATATCCAAAGATTGTTAACAATCTAAATATACATCATACTATTTCATATATACATGAAACTGTTATTCACTACTATATTAAGTTACAATTAAATGCTATATCAAATACACAAGAAATGTAATAAAATTATCAAACAAAAAACATAATAATAACAGGCCAATTAAATTAAAGAAAAAATGTTTTCCAACTTTGGAAAGCTATTAAGATTTTGCTCAATTCGGCAGTGCCCTCATAATGAGGCACCGATACAACAGTTTTTCTTGAATGGCTCGAAGAAAATGTGTAAACTTAAATGGTCTCGAAAACGTGTACTTTTGACAAACTCATCCATCACTCGACCAAACTGTTTCAGACCACGTGTTCAGCAAGAAGGAATTACCCCAACTAGCCATATTGATAAATTATAATATAATAGTTCTACAAACTGCTCGGCAAAGTGAACGAACAAATTTATGCTTAGTAATTCTAAGATAACAAGAACTACTTTAATCACTATTATATACATACACACACACAGGCGCAACATATTTTTATACTTAAAAATATCCATGTGTATATATATACACACACACGTTTAGTATCCTTGTTACTATGTCACTCAAGTAACCCCCAACTCGCAACTTAATGATCACATTTTGCACTCAACCCCCCCCACCATCTGTCAAGTCATAAAATGTCTCATTCGCATAACTGTCGTCTCACAACTCGCATCTCTAAATTTGCATCTTCAAAGCCGAATTAAATATTATTCGAATCATCCTATAAGGTTAAATCTTTGTAAATATGAAAAAAGAGCGAAAAAAATTAATAAATTAATAATAAGAATAAAAAAAAAAGAAGAAACAAAACAAAACGAATAACAAATGAAAAAAGAACGCAAAATAAAAGACGGCTAATCCGTAGCCTTTTGTCGGAGTAACCCTCGCACCCTAACCGAGGGCAACCTAACCTCTTCGCATCGAGGCGCTGAGTCGCGTGAACGCCAAACGTATCGTCGTAAGCAAAACAAACCTTGTCACTGCGAAGATCAGCGAGGATTAATCCAATCGGCAGACACACAGCACATCGATGGAAACTAACGTAGACGTAGGAGTGCGGCCGCGCACGTGAAAAACGACACGCGAAGGACGGCCGGTCGGTGTCGGCGGAGTTTTCCGAACTGACTTGTTTTTTTTGTTCTCGCGTCTCTTCTATTCTGCGTGCGACGCTGTCTCTCTCACTCTCCTTTTTCGTAAGTAACTCGACGGCGCGGCAGGAATATCGATTCGTGGCTCAGACTCAGGGTAGGTACATCGACCCTGCCGCTCGAGCCCTGCTCACGTATTTCCGTGGCGACACCGCCCCCCGGCGCAACTCCCTTTCCCCCACGCCGCTCGAGCGGCGCGCGCACTCACACAGCGACACTCTGCCGAGCGAGTCGTTCCGTTCGAGCCGTACGGCCGAATTGTCGTCGAAGCTTCTATTCGCGCTTTCCGACGACGACGATTCGTCGCAGCATTAATTCGACTCGACTTGATTCGCAATTTCGCCATAAGAATATTTCGCGAGACGACGCGAAACGATGCACGTCACGGCACGATGTGGCGGGAAATTTGAATGCGAAAGTTTAATCAGTATAAATGGTTGTTTGTAAAGTACTGAGACAAAAAGAAATGGAAAATGTTATTACTAAAAAATTAAAAAATAAAGAAAAGAAAAAAATATCAAAAAATTCTGATAAATAACTACGGTATAAAAAGGAGAATAAAAGCAACAGCGTAATTCGCGAATATCAAAAGGTAGAATATGTTTTACGACTAACGAATTTAATCGTGCTAGTTTTCGTTGGAAAAAAAAACGATACGTTCATTAGAGATCCAGTCGGTTAATCTTTTATTAATTGCGAGCTAATCAAAATGCGCTAATTTCCATTGGATTTTTCTCGACACCGCGCAACGCCACCTAGAGGGTCGTGGCGGTATTAACGAATGGCTCGTAGATTGCATTCGCGTATGAATCGAGATTCAGCGGAACGAGAGAGACAGAGAGGGAAGGGGTAGAACGAGACGGAGGAAAGGAAAAGAGATAGAGATAAAGAGAGACGGACGCAGAGAAAAGTAGGATGGTTGCATTAAAAGCGATCGATTGATCGTGGATCGGACAAAGTGACTTACCTGGTCATTTTGGCGACAATTTAGACGCGCAACGAATTGGGTGGCGACGAAGCAGCCAGCTTTTGCAACGCGAGCGGAGGAGCGCTAGGACGCCATGTCAGCAGGCGGCAGGCGACGATGATGCACGAGAGCTATGGTGGGGGTCAGGGGATGCGGCCACGGTGGCGCGCCATCGCGTGACGGACCAGGAAACTCGACTACGCCTGAACGCGATCGCAGCGCTGCGCGATCCAAGCAACCCGAACGAGAGTCCGAGAATCGCGCTCTCAATACCGCTACTTTCCGCAGCTAACCGACAGGGGTGGATTCGCGTGGAGGTCCTTGAGGCCCGAATCGCCATTCCACGCAGAAACACTGAAACGATTTTTACTTCGCCGACGCAACCCACGATAACATCCGATCGTATTTCACTTAAAAATTATGCCCTTCGAGGGAGTCGTTTTAAAAATAAATAATGATTTAAGTATTTTACGTTTTTTTTTGTTTTTTTTTTTGATGAACAAAAAAAAAAGGAAGCCAGAAAGTGCACTATTTAAAAGAATAGATAATTTATTATCCATTAATTAATTTAAAGGATTCTGTAATTATTTTATTGGTTGATTCATTGGAATGATTACTGTACATTTTTGAAGTTCAAATTGTTTTGTTCCGAAGTGCAAGACATATCTTCATTAGTCAGCATGGAATGTAAACAAATGTTACCGCTTTGACCTTGGCCAATATTTTATTGCTCATAGGTTGTATTATTGGAAAGCAAAATGAGTAAAATTGTGAAAATAATAAAATTAAAGAAATACAAAATTGAATGAATAACAGAAAAGGCCGAATGGAGAAAAGAAAAGTGCTTTTAAACCGAGGACTATAATGTTATTTATCCCTTTACCCTCGAAATGTTTTTTTGGTACCCTTAAAGAGGAAACGTAGGTTATTGTTGTCCGCGCGTTTAGTTCTCACAGACGCTCCAACGGACCCCAAGGCTTTAGACGAAAACAAGCATGGGGTAATGGACACAAACGATCCCCTTTTTACAACACAGGGGTTATTTATAGTCAAAATTGTATTTTTGTGCTCATCTTGCACAAAATTCTGAATTTTCATTTACGATCTCGTCGATCTCTTCTGTTATTTTGTATTCTGTTATTTAATATATTTCCTTTTTTTTGTTCCCTTTCAACGCGAAATTTTTATAATTTTGTAACAATAATATTTATTGATGTTTTTTAATTGTTTTCATATTCTAATGTACGAAATTCTTGTAATTTGTCCTATCCTACTCACCGTAAATAACGAAATATATATATATTTGTGTATTAAAAACTATTATTAATGTATATAATTATCTTAATAAATACAAAAGTACTTTTTGTTTTGTTGTAATTTATTTTGATCCGGCAAAAGGGTAATAATGTGTTATTAGTATTTCAAGCTGGCATTAATTTGCATATAAAAGAATCTTGAAATTGAAATGCATTTCTATTATAGAAGCTGTGTGGTTTTATTCACGTTTCTATTCATGTCTAATTTTATCTAATAGGCATTTATAACAAGGATATTACACTGACTTTATTCGTGAAAGGGAATTCACTCGATGTCAACTTAAACAGATTTTAATTAATATGATTGATACTCGTTAACAACTTCCCATCGTAAATATAAACCACGGTGTTCAGGAAATATTCCAAAACCTAAATTCTAATTTGGAATGTCAACGTTCGAATGTTTGTAAACACCGGGTCTAGCAACAACAATTATTTTCCGTTACGATATACAACTCTAATTTGCGATGTAAATATTTATTAATTATTTGAATGTCACGATCAACTGGAACCGTTGGAGGTCAAATATTCGGAGTTCTCAGTAAGGGATTGGATTAGAATACATAAAAAAATCGTGTTGCGTATGTGTAAGTACACAAATTCCGCACATATCGATATTACGAATTTAATTTTTTGTTACGGAACATCGAATGTTGAGTAAATTAAAAAAATGTTAAGAAATAAAATAAACAATACAAAAACAATTTTTCAAGAATCCGCATTTTTGAACCAAAATATTTACCGACACATAATTATTTACATTGCAATAGTCGTGTTATAGAAATTAAACATAGGACACTGTTCCCAACAGGTGAAAAAAAAATAAAAATAATTATCAAAATGAAAAAGAACGTCAATAGGGCTTTAAGCCCCTATAACAGTTCAAAGGCTAAATCACAGCGGGGAGTTAGGGGTAAGATTGTTGAATAATAAAATAAACATGATTGTAAGGCGACGATCGAAAGAAAATTCTTGGTAATCGACAACTTATGGATGAATAAATTCTTAATTCGACGAAACAGGTAATGAATTTGTTTTGTCGTAATAGATCATTCTTTCTTCCCTGAATCAAATGTAAAAAAAATTAGAATATATAATAAATAGACACGAATTTCATAGATTTCGTTTAAATATATTTTAAATGTACGTTACTTGATTACAAAAAATAAATGTACATGAATTGTATTTATTTACTTGCATTGTTTTTAACGTTTTCTGAAGATACTTAAAGAAAGGTCAAATTCGAGACGCCAAAAATGTAAGTTTTCTTTAATGCTGCCGATAAAAATTAAATTTTTAAAATTCAAAGCGAATTAAGATTGCAAAAAATTATAATTTTACATTATTAACATTTCTTATTATTTATTAAAACTAATTTAAAACAAAAATATTAATTGTTCTCAATAATATACTCTAGGCAAGGTAATAAACAAAAACCCACATTTATATAAATAATCGCACATTCAAACATTTAACGATGTATACGAACATTGTGCAACTAGAGCGGAAAGTCGGCAATTGACGCGTACGAAGTGGTTATCGTGAAACGATGTCGAGTATCTGGCATCGTGTCGCGTTAGTCAAACAAAGCGGAATAAAAAAGCAACGTTTTTGACCTTTCTTGCAAAACACCTTTCCGTATTTGTTTATTTGTTTACCAACATTAACATCTTAATTTCAAACGATAATCATAACATTCATTGTTTCCGAGCCCGCAACCTTGGCGCTCGCTTAACAACAACGCTCGCGAATTTCCCGGAACCGCGAGCGTCGTTTTTTCGTTGCTGTGAAAAGCCAATTTCCTCTCGCCTGTGCGTCGACTCGAAGTCGGCGCGTTCGAACGCGAACGCGAGTACAAAAGCGCTCGTTCTTCCATCTTGATACTCGCACGATTCAAGAGCGTGGGCTTGCGATAGACGAGCTCGGGGAGCCGGGTTGCGTCAATCCGTCCCTGCCAATAGTTACATGCCCCTCATTTCTCCTTCGTTCTGCTTATTCTTGCCCTCGCGTGTTCCTTCCATCTCCGTCGCACCGGGGGCGCGCGCGATCGCCTCCTCGCGCTCCCGCCCGGACGCTCCTTTTCTAGCTCGAAGCGTTAATGTGTGGTTTCGGTGGATTTGTGTGGCTTTGTGGGTGTGCGATCCCCCTTTTCCTTGTACCTTTTCTTGATTCTCGTACGCGAGCCAGCGCAACCGCCACTCGGTCGTCCGTCCTCGTCCGACGCATCGCGCTCGTTCTTTGTCTTCGTTTAAGGAAGACGACCGGCCGGCTCACCCTTTTTCGTCCCTCGCCCGAATCAAACCGACGAACAAATCTCGCGCTCGCATATACACCACGCTTTCTATTATCTCGCGGCCACGCCACGCGCAGATAAATTGTCGCGCTGCGATCCGTCTGGGCGCGCTATCCGTCTCGATAATGTTATCTGTCTTATTTTACCGCAACGTTGTAAGGAAAGAACAAAAACGAAATAAAACGAACCCGCGCTCGTTGAGTTTATATTGCAAACGAAATTTCACCACGCGCAGTGCCTTGAGTCATCGTAAATAAGCTCCGCGCGCGTTTCGGCGTTACGCAATTGGAAATGCCATCTTTGTTAAAATAATAATAGACGTCGATGTTTCGTAGTTTATGGCCAAATGAAAATTCGACGCGTACGACGCGCACCGATAAACCATTGCGGTTAGGTCAGCGAGGATGGGGCAATGCGTTTTAGAGGGATCGTGATTCGGCGTTTCGCGGGAATTAAGAAAATTAACGAATTTTTGTTCGTGCAGAGTTTAGAAATGCGCGGGTTTTCGTAATTTTTCGTAACGTCCGGTTGATTTGGGTTATTGGTTTTTGAAACGTGGAAAATACCGTTACGAAATGTAATCGGCTCTGTTGCGCGTTATCAGTGGTAATTTCAACGTTTCGGAATTTCGGAGTCATGAATTTATCAACGGCGTGTTCGTTACTCGTATCGTCATATTAGAACGAATGTGTTAGATAAACGGAAATAATAAACTAATTCGAAAAAGTATAATTCACATTTTTTGAGGAATATTTGACAAATAAAGCGGCGAGGTGTTTTTCTTTTTATATTGTTGTTTGATGTCAATGCTGTAGAAAGAGACAAAATTTGAACGAGATTTTCTCGATTCTTGACAAAAATTACGTCTACTTATTTATAATTTTGAATATAATTACTTTTCTAATTGGAATAATACATAATTATTTATATTATTTAATAATTTGATTAAAATTGTAGAAATGTGGGTTCACATGTAACGAGTATTTAAATACCGATTTCGAAAAATTGCAATATTTTTTATTATTAAAGGACAAACAATTCTATATTCAGCTACGTACGTCCTTTTTTGTACATTTTATAATTCTCATCCAAATAATAAAATTTAATTATTATATTAATTTTATGAATTCAATATCACCAACATTGTCACATTAAATGTTGGGCAAAAAAAATAGCCGAATGAAGTGCGTATATATACATCTCGTATATATTCGACCGAACGGTGGAGCTGAGCCAACTGTCCGAAGTGATTAAATCCAGTGAAAATCTCTTGAATAAACTGAGTATCGCTTAAATGAACTCGCCATTCTGTTCATTTAAATGATTCACTATCATCTCCATCAATTCCATAATGAATTTAAATGTCACGCGTTTGTTTACATAACAACAATTGCATTTCCAAAGTTGACGAATAACACGCCAAGGATTATTTTAATTCGAGTACATTTTTCCGGGGAAATTTTTTGGAAATTTTGTGTTTTACAATTCAACCGCTCAGATAGCGTTTCTACGGCAAAAAGAACGGATTCGTATAAATTACGATCAACTGGTTTGTGCCAGCTAGTTCGTCCAATGTTTTCTTTACAAATATGTATCTATTCGAAGGAAATCAGCTTCTTCCGCTTAATTATGTTCACGCGCAGCATATATTTCTCGGGGAAAAAAAAACAAACTCGGCGTAATTGCTTTTCGATTTTCTTCGATCGACCGTATTTCTGCTTGATAACAATTATTGCTCTACCTGTTATTGAAATATAAAATTCAACCAATCACTTTCGCTCCTTTGTTCTCGATTCTTTATTTGGTTTCTTTTCTGTTCACCATTTGTTTCGTCGGAAAAAGTATGGTTAACCTTGAACGAATGAAACAATAACATTTTTCATTCCGTCGATTAAATAAAATTACAACAATTGGCAGGAGATGAAATGTAAACATTCGATGTTTACATCGCGTTAACTTAAGGACACCGTTAATTTGATTTAAAAATAACAATTAAATAAACACAACAGTTTCAAGTGAAGGGCATATAACGAAATATTATCATTCGTTGGTTTACTTTGCAATAATTGGAATTAATTTCGGGAACTTTAGTGTGGTTTTTTTTGCGGATATTTGTTTTTTGTTTGAAGCGACTGATAAATAATTGTGTTTTATATTTGATTTGTAAAATTGATCGCGATCGATACGAGATTTATATATGACCTGTGCCGAGGATTACAAATATTGGACGATATTGATATTTACAAACGACTGGTATTTTCTTAGACACTGCGTGAATTTATTTAGGCTATGATTAAGTAGATATGTATTTTAGATTATTGACCAAATTTAACGGACTTTAAAAGGGCCATAAAACAGTTATTAAGATTTAAAACGATATTTAACTTTAGGTGTATTCTTATTGCACAATATTTCATTACGTAGTTAATATTTCGTATTAACGCGGCGCTTTGCGCATTTTTATTACGAAACGTTTCGTTTTTTTTTGTGACGTTCGCGCGCTTTAATAACACGTGCAGCGCGTTTTTATCGAAAAATTACGACTGCGCCACCTCTCGCGGGTGGCGGTTATTCGTCGTGATTATTAAACACCGATCGGTCACGGATTCCCACAGCCTTGATTTCTTGTTAACCTCGATATTATGTGAAAATGAGGACATGGAACATTTTTTTTATTCACAACTTGACCTTTAGAGCAATATCACATTTCTAACGACTTTTACGAAATTAGAAAAAGTTATTTTACAATCTTTAATAAAGCGAATCGTGCAAATAACAGCGAAGTTTAACACTCGGTCAGATTTGTTTGCGAATCAAAATATCATTTAATGCATTGTAAATAAAGTGTACGTTGAAAAAGGACGCGGAATGTGTAAACAAAGTGTGGCACAATGTCACAGCATTGTTTATATATCGAACGTCCTTTTTCAACTTGCAGTCAAATACGAAAATATTACAGTCCAACATATACATGCTGTTTAAAAAAGGATAATTGCTTAATCCTCGTCGAATAAAGACCGAAGTCACGACAGAACATTTAGGTGCCACGTGACAACGGTCGCGCCAATTTTATCTCGGTTTGTATAAATTACGTACATTGAATACGGTAAAAATAATTTTATCGAGCATTTTACCCTTATAATTCCACGGTATCGTTGTTAACCCGTATGCGCGTTACGAATTTCATATATGATTACAATTGGCGAGGGGGAATTCGAAAATGTTCGAAGAGGGAGAGCTTATCCGTATCAATTGGTTCAATTTTTCGTTTCAATTAAAGCGAAGGGCATTCCACGCTCGTTGCCGAGTATTGCATTTCCGTAGCTTCATAAATGATTATTTCAACGATTCACTGGAATATTAACGAATCGTGTGTATTCAAATTCAAAGCATATTAAACGAAATCCCGATAATACAATTCTTCAAACCTCGTTTACGTTGGATAAGCTAAAAACAAAGGATGTGAAATAGAAAGAGACACCGAATGAATAAAAGAAGCAACAATGACCTCCTGGTCGAAACTTTGTTTACGTTTATATGTTGCCGGTCGTTTTTATTTTCGCCGCGAAGCAATGACCTTCCCGACAATAAAACGATATTCAAACATCAACAATTATAACTCGCGGATATTTTAAAACCGCATGGTCACGTGTCTTTATCCACATACCCCGTTCCCCTTGCCGCTCATTACATTGCGATAATACAATGCATGATATATCCTTACGTTTATATAACTCGTTTAATTAATTCCATCCCACTACGTTGGCAAAATTTGTACGTCCGTCATTGTCGCACCCGCAGCTTTGCCATACAAAGCGTTCGGAAAAATGGTCGCGAATGCGGGGTGTCATTCGGGATTGATTTACGGACGCTCCATCTACAAGTAGCACTCTCGTACGAATACACGCTCACACGCACCCACCATCCCCTACGAACACTATGTCACGTACCACCCCAAACACCCCACCCCAGCCCACCACATGTACTTGTACTGACGACAAGCTCACACCA
>JABFQC010001363.1:0-19786 GCA_022817085.1 Psilanteris sp. ZL-2020 | reverse complement strand
ATGTTTATTTACATTGTTCAACCAAATTTCAAAACACGGAAAGCAACAATGGGTCAAACGTTGTTTCTGTTTATACGTTTGTTTATCATCAAACGTCACATTGCCGTTTCGTGACAATTGATTCACGGTCAGCGGCGCTGCCAACAATTGTCGCGTTTTTTGTATTTTATTTTTTTTTTTTTTCGTCATGTCACTTTGACCCTTTGCTGTCAGGTTGTTCGTTAAAGACCGAAAATAAAATGCACAGCGCCTACTGTCATAATTCAAAGTCAAAAATTGTTTTATTCACCTTATATAAATATTTATAATTTCGGATTGTGTTGTCTTTATAGGTGGTCCGTAGACGCTGGCTGTGTTCATTGTACGCGTCGTCGAGATACAATAATCGAAGAACAAAAAGTTTGAATTTGAATTGAAGTTTCGACGACACGCCGAATATTGTGCGATCTAGTTCGAAATTGATCGCCGTTATTCTTACGCAAAATGTATTCAAATTATGCACGCAGAGGTTATGAAAAGAATTGAAAGTAGATTTTTCGGGGACCACCCTGGAATGTATAGCAACAGAAGGTGTTGTGAATTTTTTTTCTTTTCTTTCTTTTACTTTTTTTTTGTTGGAAAACAAACTTACGCGAAACACAATTGCGAATGGTAAACGGCAATGAAAAGTCGTTTTGATAAAACTACTGCAATAAATTTCTTTTTAAAAAGTGCGCGACCGTAACTTTTGTAAAGTATGCAGTTTTCGGAAAATAAGTATAACGCATAATTCACGAAAAGGAAACCACGTTAAAAATATATTATAGGATTTCCAAGCAGTAAAGACCATAGGATTACTATTATAAAAAAAAAACGCAAAAAAAAGCATTACGACAATAATATTGTAAGAAACGAATAAATAATAATTAAAATATCGTATTCATAGAAACGTAAACAAAACATACAATTGTTGAGTACGTTTATTTACCAATATCAAACGACCGAAAGTATAAACGTAAACAAATCCACTATTTGCGATTGATAAATTTTGGGCTCAACAATGCATTCGGTGTTCTTCCGGGAAATTCGAACTATTCGAGTGATTTTGGTTAAATATTGAAATTGAAGTAAAATTTGTGAATTATAGTTTAGAATGGAACGGCGTAAACAATGCAGCGTATATTTAGAAAACGAGACAAACTAATAACTAATTTTGTACAAATAATGTGCAATCATTTCACCATTTATTCCAATACAATGTGTGCATTTATACACACAACATTGATATTTCCAATACGCTTTTGAGGGGTAAAATTCGTGACAAAGGAAAGTGAAAGACCGTCACAGGCACTACATATTTCTCGGTGTGTATCGATACGCGCGCGCGCGCTCACACACACAGGCACGCACGCGCGCGTATATACGTTTACTTTAATGCGTATAATGCAAGGACAAAGTTTTTCCATCCCATCAGGTCTCAAAATCTGTTGCTCTTAGAAAAACAAGTTTATAAATACAGTATCCATTATATAAATTCAACCTGTGAAAAATATTAGAAGGGATATTATGTTTCTAAATATTCGGTAATATTTTATGACGGATTAGAAATATCGTACAATTAAATGTTACGATTTAATTTTTTGTGCCGCTTTTTTTGCCATTAAAACTGAAAATTCAGAAGAATAATATTATATTAACGATCGAAACGATTGCGCAAATTATTTTAACGATACGAAAGACGAAAAATTAAATTTCTATAGTCGTTTTATTTTATTTCGTGGAGAGAGGGGATTATTGTTTATAATATAAAAACGAATTATTATGAGAAACAGCATTTTTAACTAACAACGTTAGAAGCGAGTTTTCGCTTAGCAACGGACTAATATCAACCGTGTTCGTAATACGTCTGCAGTAAATTTCTCGGAAAACGGCGCGTATTAAGCATTAAAATGGTAGAAATATTTACAATCGAGTTACAGTTGAAATGTAGTTACAAAATATCAAAATTAGCGAATGCCGTCTTTTATTCGGTCACAGTCAAATAAATAAATAAACAAATAAATTGACAATGCCTCGCTTCTATTCATTAAAAAGATTGAATATTTTTATCAGTGGTCGAATAATAAATAAACAAACCTTGAATGACACGGATATAATAAATTAAAAACAAAAGTAACAAGCTTCATCATTTGTGTACAAAAATGTTCAATATTTACTATTGATTCGCCATAACATGAAATTTTCGTATTATTATTGACACTTCTCGGAATTCAGACATCGACATTCTGCAATAAATACGAGGAAATAAATAACCCGAATAAAATCAGCGAATTAATTTTTTTCCTCGAAAGCAAGTATTATTTTTTTCATCAACATTATCACGTATCTTTCTAGTAATATTAAATAATATTTTTCGTAAACAAATTATGACCTTCTGTATAAACAAATAACGATTTTGGTCCAAAATTACATCGACGCAGAATCGTACGAGTCGAACTGTTGCGTGCAGATGGTCCGATCGAATTCTGGGTACAAAAGTGCGCGCTCGCGATGAGAGCCGCTGGGAGAGCGACATAACCCTGGGTACCAGCGGGTTTGAGAAATCATTACGCCGACGCGAAAGATCGGTCGCGGCAGGATCGGTAGACAGTTGGGCGCCCGAGAAAAACGCGGTGCCCAGGTAGCCGCTGGCACCCTCCTGCTGGGCCGCTTGCGGACCTACGCGGAGGGGGAGGGGAACGGGCAGGGAAAGACCCTTCCCCAAGCGTTCCCTCGCACCTGGGCGATCCGCTCTCCCGACAGGATAGGTAGTCGTTCTCGGTCCCACCCTTATCCTGAATCCAGCCGGATTACTCAGAGATGCTCAACCGAGTTCGAGATTCCAATCACGGTCCGGATAATACAGATTTTCGGATCGTGTTACAATCCGGGAAATCTCGTTCCAACGTGAAACACAAAAAGTATGCCAAATTACAGCGAATGCCTGTAAGCGAGTCACGTGACAGGAAATACGATGCATAAATCGTTTAATGTAAATAAATAAGGTCTTCACTGAATTATGTTATGTATATATATATGTTTGAGTATATATATTTGTTCGATTTTTTAATTCGTGTTTAACACGTAGAACACAATGGAATTATTAGTATTTCCAGTTGATAAATTGGTCGGTGTTTGCAGGATAAATAGATCGTGTGAAAACAAATGGGAGTTTTATATTGTATTGGGAATATAATTAAGAAAGAATAAGGAATTGATCGGAAGTTTGTATTTACAATAATAAATATTACGGGGAAATACAATAAATGTTGATTATAATTTCGATAAGTGTTTACAATCGGGGTTATTGTTTACAGGAATTTATTCACTTGTATAGTGCAACGTAACAAGTAAGTATATACTAGTATAACTTTATATGAAATTACATTTGTAAGTATAAACAGGTAAGTATAAACACATGATATATGATATATCGAATGTTAATTACAAGTTTAAGGATATGTGAAAATAATCATAATGAAATAATTGTTTACAAACAAAAATGAAATGTATTCATAAATAATAAACAATATATGTCACGATTTGTAATAATTTATATTTACAATAAATCAATTACGATGTCAACAAACAAGATTATTGTTTTGGTGATTTTTATAATAAAAAAAAATTTCTATAAATAAGAATTTACAACAAAAATCAGTTTCTGATTTTTTTCCTTCCTATATTATCATCGAACTAAATATGTGACAAATTTCCGTCCGTAACCAGATCCCTATCGTTGATTGGTAATGTTTTGTTTTCGGCGTGTTCGAATTTGGGCCGACTAACTGTATACTTGGGTCCGACTAGAACAATGCGGAAACATAGAATCCGAGCTGTTTCTGTGGTTTCGAACATAGGACTTTTTTTGTCGCCTGATAACAGGTCGATTTTGAATAATGACCCTCACTAACGATGTTTTGTGGTATTATTTTGTGGACAGACATTAATACCATAACCAATGCCATCAAAACTGCCCAATTTGTAACTTGACGCGTACCAAATTGACTTATCATTGAATTACAAAACGATTCGTTCGTTCGGCTAAGAACCATTTTAAAGTTATGTAACACCGCATATTATATCATACGTGAAAATTCCATTGTTTTATCGGCCACATTACTCAACGACTATGCTTTTCAATATGGGTAAAAAAACTTTCAAAAAACTGACACTCACAATTTCTCATTCTGCGTTCCAGTTTTTGACAGGAAACCATATTACGGCAATGACTCTAATCGGACCTTTAATCGCATAAGTGCGCATTCTTCTTGAACGCTGTTCAGTCGACATGAAGATTGGAAAATCGATTATCTAACTGAAAATAAAAAAAAAGAAAAAAAATGTTACTTATTTCATATGCGATTGATTAAGCAAAGTCCATACCTAACCTAAAAATCGCGATTCAAATTGCACAGAGCAAAATAAACTAAAAACCATTTGCGACTGAAATCGTCATCAAACGCAGATTATTTGTATTATTTTGCACAAAGTAAATACAAACTATTTGCTTGTTCCCGAAAGTCACGGTACGCCATTTGTCCACGTGCACGGATTCTTATTCAATTCGCGTAGCAAGAGATGTCAGCGAGCGCCATTGTAACCGAGTCAATATGTTACTGTCCAAATAAGAACGGGAATTTGTTCCCATTTTAAGGGGTATTTCCACGAAACGTATACGGTTATGCATATGGGTTGACTATTCACTGCGGTCAACCCCCTCCCCTCCCCCAACCTCTATCACATCTGGATGATTTTTATATTTAAATTGATCTCAATATGGTTGTTTCGCGCGACAGACAAAGCTTGATTAAGAATTATTTGCGTTATGTTACGTAGTTTGGTCAAGGTCAATGGTTTGTTATTAATTCGGAGTCAATACGCGCCACTTCTCCCCCATCGGTTCAACGTTATTAAAGCGAGCTGGGACGATTTGATCTGATGTTAATAAAACGCGCGGTTCTCAGTTTACAATTTAACAATGCTTGATGTCAAAATGGTGCACGAATTTCATTTAATAATAAACCCAACTTTGACCCGAAGCTGTTTATAAACAACGTCATTATTCTTTAAATCAAAGGTCATTGGTGTAAACAAACCAAATAAAAACTGTAAACGGTACCATTTCGCGTTAAAGTTTGTAAACAAAGTTGTGCCAAGGACAGCGAAAACAATCAACAAACGTGACCTACATTTATCAACAAATACGATACATTCTTATCAATCGATGGACGGCAAATTTATCGGACGGTCACGGCGTCGATCCCAGTGGATTTTCATTTCCGTTTCATTGCACCGGGGCGTCTTGGTTTATTACTTCGTTCACCGATTTGCCGTCGGTCGCATAAATTCAGACGAGCTTTTTCGCCGAACCTCCTCGACTATTCGAAAAATTTAATTCGCCGAACAGCGCTCGGCCGAGGGAATAAAGTTTCCCTAAAATAAAACGTGGACAAGTTGGAATTCCCGGCGTTGCAGCTTCATCCGTGATTTAACTGTCGACTTTACGATTGGCCCGGGGATCGTTTTACTGCCCGAAAAACTGGCCGTAATAACGACCCGACGACGTACGGAAAAACGTTTCGACCGAACTCGTTGAGACTTTCCAAGTTTCCGCACTCGTGAAACACGCTCGAGTAGCACAGTAGCCGGAAGTAACCATTTTTTTGTTCGCCGGCTTAAACGCGCGACTTTATTGCCAGATCGTGGGCGCGTTTTTGTTCGTCTTTTTGTTGCCCGCGGATTCGGCCAACTCCGTCCGCGATCGCCGATTTTTGGTCGAACTCGCTACTTTTTTCCGACGAAGGCGCCGCGCCCGGTTTTCATAGACACTTTCCCGCGCTTTCGCGGATCGACCACGTGATCGGCACACGCGATACGGGAAACTGCGATTGTAATCGATACAGGAAGGAGATCGCTGGTTAGTCAATTTCCTGTATGCAAATGACCGCGCGTCGCTGACACGGTCCGCGATGTCGCGATAAAAAAATAGGGCTCGGCGTCATTTAAATTGCAAATCGGGAGCCATTTTTAATGCGTCATAATTTCGAGATCCCAGCGCCATCTAGATTTTTTTTCTCGATCTTTTATCTCGGCTTCATCTGAAATCGAGCCGATTTGAATTCAGACGAGAAATTAAGCGTTTCGTATTATTTCGAGACACACGAAATCGGTCGAAAGGATCGCGCGCGCATTTGTAGGTTAGGATTGTAATTGCCTCGGAATTATGTCGCGCGCGCCGCGACGAAAAGTGAAATTTCCGTGGCGGCAATTAGCATAACAACGCGCAGCCGATCTACGCGCGGCTAAACGCGTCGAACGGCCTTATTTTCCCGCCGTTTATCGCACGGCGCGCGGTTTTTATTTTACGCGCGCTTTGTCTACCGGGCCGTTCTTAAATCGCGCGACAATAGAACACAACGCGTCTCCGTGTATCCTTTCACAATGTGCGTACCGACATAAAAGTCGACGGAATAGCCGGTGAAATCGAGTTACACATTTTTTTCCGTCTCCTTTTTTTCTCTTCTTTTTCCTCTCCTTACCAGATAGTGCGAGTCGATTTCGCTTTGTTTCCCGAAAAATAAATCGTCGAGCGCGCGAGACGTCGGTTTTGTTTCGAGTCTCGGCCGCGCGTCTCGTGAACAAGAGATTTCCATTTGAAGATGAATTGATAGATAAATGGGAGAAAAGTTTCGCCGACGAGTTCTGCTTAGCCGAATTCCGCGACGATTTGCGTAGTTTTCGAGTGAAAAAATTCGTCGTCGGAATACAAGAATTGTTTCGAAAAAAAATTATTACGAAGTTATGAAACATTACATTAAGTTGAAAAAAGTCGATTCGAAAAAAAAAATAATGAACATTAAAAATAAAATAAAACTGCCTTTCAAAACAAAATGCATTCTCGAATGGTTGTTCATATTCTATTAAAAAAAAAACTATCGAAATTTCCCAGAAAAACACATCTTCGTAAACATGACATTAAATCGAAAAACTCGAATATTCGTAAACGAATAATTTCGTTTATTTCGAAAACAAATTTGTCAAGAATATCAGCCGATACGAAAATCCACGCAAAAAAGTAAAGCAAAAACGAAATCGTGTTTCTAGCGGCAGACATTTCGGCTCGCACGATATGACAACAGAAACAGAAGGATGTCCTCGAATTCGATATTATTTCCTCGTCGGTCGGGCTGCCGGCGAAACATGCGTACACCAGGAACCAAGATATTACGCTCGAATTGCGATAGCCTGTCGACCGTATCGTAAGCTGGATCGTATGACGTCCCTCGAGCCGGCGGACGTTTTAGTCGAGTTTAGCCAGGGATGAAATCCGGTAGCCGAAGCTGCGCGTCGGTTCGAGATTTTTTCCTGATTTTGCGGAAAAGATTCCCCGATACAGCGGGACTCGGAGATTAGGATCAACCGACGTTGAATGTCGAGAAAATGCACCGACGAAGATATTACTCGTAAATGTACGTTTGCCGTTCGGAATAACCGAAATCGATGTGTCGGATTCATGCGTCGCGAACAAAGGCCTGCGCCGAGGGCAAAACGGAAAAAAAAACGACGTAATTTGCGCGGGCGATCCATTTCGCGAAAACGTAGCCGTCCGAATGAAACGGCGATTTGAAACATTAAAAACGCAATTCCGCGAATAAGCGTGTCTTTATCGCGACGATAAACAAGGACGAACGACGTAAACAAAGTCGTTGAGTGACCTACATACAATAACATTGTTCGCGTTCGTGTTATTATTCCGGGAAAACATTCGGCCGAACGCGTCGAGCGTCGCCCTTCGCGACGACAACAATGACTACCCGCATACAGCGGCGTTGCCTCGATTCGCGGAATTAGCCCCGCGGGTCGCCCGCAGTCGCAGTCGCGCGGCCATTGCGAATGCACCGAGCGAAACCCCGTCGGAATTGAGTTTCGCGTTGATTCTATCGACGTTAATAAAGCCGACGAGATGCAAGTGGCAGGAAAGGTGACGCGGGCGCACGAAATGTAATTTCGCCGCGTTGCGTCTTTGCGAGTCGCGGCGCGGCTCCGTCTGGCGGCGGGGCCGCGAAAACAGGCGCGACGAAATGCCGGCGCGGAGATACGCCGCGTCGTCGCCGAGTAATTTCCAGGCTGTCACAGCCACTTCGTCTTTCGTCTGTCGGGGTCTCGCGTGTCACCCTTACGGTCCCGTCGGTTGTCGCGCGCTCCTTGTCGCCGGGTATCGGCGTCTCGCTCGTGCCCGGATTCAGTCGCTTTCCGCGAAGCGACGTCACCCCCCTTTCGCCGCGCCGGAAACGACGCGGCTAACTGATATCGTTGTTTCACTATAATAGAAAATATCATGCGCCATTTTCATTCGCAGATACGCTAAATAAACTCAGTTTCAATTTGCGCCGCTAATGCACCGGTCGATGCGAAAATACACTTGGCGCGAGAGTTACGGCCAGATAAGGGCGCGGCAAGAGTCTCGCTCAAGTGCTTTCGAATTTTCTATTATACGAATGCACACGTTCGCCGGAATGCCAATGAATCCGAAATTTCGGTCCGGTTTGTCGCGCGCAATTGATCCCGTTGATTTCGGGCGGGTTAAAAACGTCGTCGCGTACCACGATGCGGGCGTTGCGCCTTTCGCAAAGAATATAAACAAAGTTTAACCTTCGTTTGGACGCGGTCGCATTGTTTACGCGCAACGTCAACAAAGCTTCAATTATTGCGATTCGGACTTGTCTTGTTTACTTGAAAAATATTTTTGTATTGTTTTAATGTTTATTATTGTTATTGACTTGTTAACCGATATTATTTTCTTGCTTTCTTTATTTACGCAAAGCTTCCGATTTTGATTGTTCCGGAATGTAAATACTTTCCGATACCCTTTCTTCGATGCGTGGTCATAATTTGTAATTTAATATCGATAAACGTTTTATGCCGTTTATTATGGTCCTTGCTCATTTCGAGTGGAATTTTATTGTATTTTGCGTTGATTATGAAATGAAAATTATTGTGTTAAATGGTTTTACCTACCGGGTTTGTCAAGAAAGTTGTCGGACGATATTCCACTTTTCGAAAATGTATTTCAAGTATTTACAATCTCACGCGCCTGCGCCAACAATGTGTGGCGCACGACGGAACGTGATTTTACAGCGATCTGCAAATTAGCGTAAGATGAGGGATTTCCCCAAGAAAATTCCGACCGACCTTAAATAATGCTAAGATATATTATAGGATTTTGGAAAAAATCGTATCGTAAAATGCCAAAATTTTCCCAGCAC
The DNA here is from genome assembly GCA_022817085.1 of Psilanteris sp. ZL-2020. Classification (NCBI taxonomy): domain Eukaryota; kingdom Metazoa; phylum Arthropoda; class Insecta; order Hymenoptera; family Scelionidae; genus Psilanteris; species Psilanteris sp. ZL-2020. The sequence goes on along the minus strand of JABFQC010001363.1, from coordinate 10,499 downwards.
ATGATAAATTATTCGAGAATACCTGTGACGATGCCGCATGAATTGTTGAATTTTGAATTTTAATAATATTTTTGTTTTAACAACAATTTTTCTTCAATATATATATTTTATTATTAATTCTGACTTTTGTATTTATTATTTTTATATATTTGTTAAATACTTCTTCTATAAAAATAAAATATTTATTTAATATTTTGGAATTTTTTGTTTATAACTTATTTTTATATTTATATTATATATTACGTTTTTATTGTTATGTTTGTTTATATAAATTATATTATAATTTAACGGAAACTTTGCCACGTGTAAAATGCTGTTTATTCATGTTATTTGACAAAGTAACATATATGAAGGTAAAATTATTATAATTAAATTATAAATGACTTATTCATTGATTTTTTGTTTATTTTAAATTCATTTGTTTTGTTATTAAACAATTTTTATGTTATGATAATTATTAATTTGTGATTTTAGAATTCTAAATTCTTAATTATACTATGATATATATTATTGTTTTGAATTAATTAAATAACTATTGAAAACTGATTAACTAATTATTTATTTTAATGTTATAGTTTCTTTAATATTATAAATATATTTTGTATTTAAATAAATATATGCATTTTTCTGAATTGAAATTTTTATATTTTGAATGTTATAATTAATAAGAACCTGAATCTATTTAATAAAAAAATTAGAATAATCATAATACAGTTGTTAAAGTATAAAACTATAAAAAATAATATGTTTTGAATAATTGGAATATATACATCCAAAGAGTATTAAAGAACAATTGAAGAGAGATAAGAAAGGTCAACAGAAGCAAAGACGTTAATTTCATACAATACAGAAGTAATGCCTTTTAATGTTTCTGATAAATTTTGTAAAATATACGTGTAAATAAAATATTAATCTTAAATACAGGGTGTCAATGGTGAACCTGTTTGAAAAATTTCATTTTTACCGGTTTTTCTGAGCATTCTTTTTCTGTTTACAAAAATAAATACACAATAATAATAATAATAATAATATAATTGTAAATCTGTATAAGAAATTTGACCGGAAAATTATTCAACAATAAATAATTCGTATTACAATATTTATTTACAATAATATAATAATACTTTATTGAAACCCTTTGGTTTATATTACATCAATAGAACAAATAAAATAAAAATAACTATAATTATAAGAAATATCAGTAGAAAGAGAATAAATTGATGACAAATATGATTTACATATAGTAATTAAATTATTTTCAATGATTCTAAAACTCAACATTCACACCAAATTATTTTTACAATCAATGTTGCTTACACATTTATGCATTTATAAAATAAAATTAATAAATCAAAATAATATAAATAAATGTCAGTAATGTCAATAATAACATGAATAAATAAATATATAAACTAACTAACGAAATACAATATCCATATCGAAATACAAATCCTGTCAATTTTTGTTTTCCTATATATAAAATAAATCGTAAATAAATATATAATATATCAAAAGTTGGATGCAGTAAAAAGTACAGCAAAAATTACTATAACATATTAAAATTTTCAAAATAATTTTTACATTATATATAATTTTTTTTTCTTTTCCTATTTTTTATTTACGTGTTTAAATCGAATAAAATGTTGAAAATTGAATAAAACTAGTTTTTTTTTGTTAATTATAATTTAATGAAATTAAACTTTATTCGTTTATTGTTAGCATGGCATAACGCACAAATATATCTTCAAACCACGTTTTCATTTTTCAGTGTGAAATAGGTTATATTGCCGAGCGCCGCCACAGGAGTTATTACTTGAAGGTTTAAAAGCAACCAGAATGTTTTCGGTCCGTCGACAGGTAGCAAACATAATAACATTAAGTTTAAGACAAAAATTTTGTTCATTAATGTTTCAAGGTACAAATTTTCCCCGGGATTTTCCGAACCTCGAATTATTCTAAAATAATGAGAATAATAATAAAATCTTCATTTATAAATTATAAGTTTTCTAAAAATTAAATTTATTTAAAATATCGTATAATTGTTATTAGCGATCAATTTTACAGATAATTATAATAAATTAAAAAAAACTGATTTAGTTGTTTTTTTAAAAAAATTTGTATTCTTTAATGTATCATTTCATTTACATGTCATGACGTTTCGACTAAATAATGTTAGTCTTCATCTGAACTTATAAGTAATTGTTATAAAACTTTCAAATGGTATACATTTGAAAGTTTTTAAAAAAATTTTTTTAAAAAAACAACTACATCAGTTTTTTTTTAATTTATTATAATTGTCTGTAAAATTGGTCGCTAATAACAATTATACGTTATTCATAATTATAAAACAGACGTTAATAATCGATATTAATAATCGACATTAAATAAATGTTTTAACAACTTAATAAGATGAAAAACGCAATATTAAATAAATAAAAATGTAGTATTTGAATGAATTCAATATTAGAATAGGTAAATTAAAAACAAACTTCACATTAAAAATTAATGCACTAATTAGTATTTTTATTGCATTTTATATTAAATTGCAATTAACTTTCCAGGAATGAACATATTCTCAATAACCCTATTCATTATCCGTAACTGAAATATCAACAAATAAAACTTCCTTTTTCTTAACAACAACAAACGACCGCAAAACTAGAGGTCAATTGCCGAATTCCACTTACAATCCATAATATTGTTTACATACTTATCGAAACAAAGTTTATTTTTGCCATCCGAGAAACCAACCACAAAACAAATGGATCGAAAACAATACAATAACACAAACGTTAAGAACGAAACAATTGCAATCGATGAAACATGAGTTTCTCATTCGAATCAAACGTACGTTAAAATTGACTATATTTAAAGCAGGTGAAAAGTCCGTAAAATATTGACATATCATTAGATTCGTAACGTACAAAATTTTTCAAACGGTAAATCATTCGCTCGTCGCTCGTTTTGGGCCATTTTTTCATTTTCCCGTCCCTCCTTTTTTTCTCTCTTATTTTTTTTGTTTTTCTCTCTCTCCAAAACTCCCAATTCAATTGCAATCGAACCTGTCAAAATAACAATCCATTATGTTACACGTAAAATGTTCCCAAAACCAACGCGGCACGTAAAAATGCACGTCTATACGGTCTAATAACGATAATCGTCCGAAAGCACAGGCTAAATAAAAAATCCGGCACAAAATGAAATAACAACACCCCGAGCGCAAAGCGAGCCTTAACGATCTGTACACATAGTGCGAAATCAATTAACTGGCTGAACATCCACGAAAGTCTCCGTCGGTCTACTTATTATCCTATTAAGTGAGCAAAACGATCGGCGACTTTTTTTCCGTGCATAATGGCGGTGGCAAAAAGAACGCCCGAACAGATGATTCTCTTGATTTTACGTATATAATGGCTGCGAATTTGCGGCCGGAGTTCCGAAGAATAGGGGAGGGAGCGGGGAGGGGGCGAGTTGAAAAATTTATTAGACGCAACAAAGAAGCGATCGGCAAAAAACCGCGGGCAAAAAGCCGGTGTTCGGGCTGGCGCAATAAAGTCGTTTATAATGTTATTCCGCGTTGTTTACAAACATTTCGTCAACGACCGAACAAATCGCGCCGACCGACTGGACGGTGTTTGTTTTGTTGACCTTCAAAGGGGCCCCCGTACGAACAATTAAAATAACTTTTCGAAAACATTCGGGTTTAATTATTATTATTTTTATGCCGAAGCAATTTGTTTTGTTTACGACGACGGAACGAAAATGGACGAAGAGGAAAAAAAGAATGAACGAAAAAAAGACGGGAATACGAAATAAAATAATAAACAATCGTAACTGCGAAAAGAGAAAAGTATCATGTTGGTTCTACGTGAGCGTACACTTTTATGAGGTATCGGCCGGTTGCAAAACAATTTCGTGACAAAAAGGCTGCAACGCAGTGCGTGCGCGACGCGAGAGCTGAAACCCGGCGTGGACCGAGACGCGCACGTGTGTCGGGTGTGCCGTCCGCGAGGACATGCTAATCACGAAGGTACCCGCCGCCGCGTCGACGCAACCTTTTGTCTTTCTCGGCTTATCTTTTTTTTTTTTTTTTTAATTTTTTTATTTTTTTGCGCTTTTAACCCACGTACGCGCGGCGCTTTTTTTAATTACGCCACGTTGCCGCGCTGTTTACTTTTGTCGTCGGCCTTTTTCTTCGCGACATTTAAGGACGTCGGGGCACCGCAGTTACAGTTAAAATACGTAAAACGCACGAAACCGTGAAGAAAACTCGTATTACGTCCGTAGAGAATTTCAACGTCGCGAAACCCCATTTCCAGTGCAAAGGATTCGTTATCGTTTATTTCGAAATTGTTTTTGTTTTCAACAAGCAAAAGGTCAAACGACTTTTGTACCATTTCGCGTGTAAACAAACAAAAGTCATAACGTTTTTAAAGTAAACAAAACTGTGTCCGATGAAGGTCGTCGGTATCACTGTTTTGGTTTGTCAGCCAATGACAATTACAATGTCAAAATTATATTTACAAGATTTTATCGTTATTGTTTATTGTAATAATCAACTTTCGATTTCATCGGGTCGCAGCGTTCCGTCGAAAGGAGTCGTGTTGTTCTTATTCTCGCCGTCGACGAAACAGTCGCAGACCCGTCGCGCAGCGCCATAAACAGCATACCGAGCCGTAACGGGCTCTCAAATCCTTCGTCTGGAAATGAATTCGCTTTGAGAAGTTGCAACGGCTTAGCCACGATCCTTTCGTGAAATACAGAAAACGAACAGATACCCCCACCCCCACCCCCCTGCGGATGTTGAAATTGAAACGAAATAACACGTATTTCTTGAAATTCAAGCTCAACGTCAACACTGGCCCGCATATTGTTATAATCAAACGTAAACAAACGAAAATGACCTTTCGCGGAAAAGCCCAGCCGCCAACAATCCGCCGTTAATTATTGTCGGTTATTATCGGTCGCGGTGGAACAAAGACAAACTCTGTTGCGTTTTGTTTATTCCACGTTGATCACGACTCGCGGACAAAAAGCGTACAATCGCGCCGGCGCGCTTCTGTCATTAAATATGGAACGCGCGACGATAAAGAGGTTCTTTATTAAATCCTTTTCTTTAAAAGCCCCGATTAAGATTCCGCGCGCCGCCTTAAAATTGACGCTACGTGCGACTTCCTCGTCGGCGGCGGTCGCGTGCGCCTCGTGTTCTTTCGGGATTCATTTTTCCGCCGCGCTGTTTGGCGCTACGTGATCGATCGACGATAATTATTACTTCGGCAAATTAATTCCCGAGGGCCACGTGGCGGGCATTGGCACGCCCATCACGCGCCTCCGTCTTCCTCACAATTTGAGAGAAAAATACACCGGCCACGTTTTCCTCCAGACGTCGTCCAGTTTGAATATTTAATTGCCTCGGACGAGCGACTTCCTTCTTTTTATCATCGGCAAGGATTTCAGAACCGGGAAAATCTCCGTCCGCCGGATCGCTCGCGCTCTCTCGGTCGCGCGCGACCGCGCGACCCTCCGTCTTTGTCGCGCTTTTTTTCGGAATGCTAATTTCGTGCGCAACGCGAGTTATTCGAGCGGAAAAAAACACGTTATGTCGGACGATTCACGGAAGGCCGAATCGCGTCGGGAAAATCGTAAATCATAGGAATCGGTTTGTTGTCGGTAGTCGAAATTTCTTATTATTATTATAGTTGTTGTTATCGTTGTTATTATTGCTCTGTTGTTATTGTGAATCGGCCGAACGAATTTCGGCTTCCGCGAAATTCCAATTATTCCAACGTGACTTGCGATCGTCATTTTGGTAAATAAACAAACGCGCGATCGTTGAAGGTCGAAGTTGACGGGGGATACTGTTGTTTTGATTTACGTGTATAAAACTCAAAAAAAGATTAAAACAAAATAGAAACGACCTTGCCGAGTGGGCGATATTTGCTGTTTACGCGTGTTTACGTTCACGTGGTTATTACTTGACCCAAGCGATCGGACACCGCAGGACGATTTTTATTGCCGAAATGACTCGTCGGAAACGAAAATCGGACGCACGATTTGTTTCATTTACGGACGGGTTTATGAAGGGTGCGCGTATTGGGCTCAAGTTTGCCGTTTTGGCTGCAGACGAGGGACTTGGAAGCGGCCGATCGCGACATCTGTGTTTGTTTTCGTCGGCCGAGACGGTTACGTCGCGCGCGATAAATAAATTGGATTTGGCTCGTGAAATTGTTCGACGAAAAGTGTGATGTTCGTAAAAGTACAAATCGCGCAGATGTTATAAATAAACTTTTATTAGTTCATTAAACAGTAAACATTGATTTACTTCTTCATTACTCTTCGACTGTTGTCGCAAGGTCTGCTCAAAAAGTGCGTGTCATTCCGGCGAGGAAATTTTACGTCGCAACCATAAAATACGAAGGTCATCGATGGTTAGGGATTAGGGACACCGAACGTTTCGCATGCCTTTGAAACGGAAAACAGAAGTTCGAAATTTGGCAGCGAAACTACTTCCGAAGTTATGAGGGGTGGGGGTAAAAGAAAAAGGGACACGGAATATGCGGGCGATTGTTGGGTTTCGAGCCGAAATCTCCGACCACTAATCCCGGTCGTGTAATTGCAACAAACGGAGAAACAATGTTGACAATAACATGGTATTTATTTTGAATTCGTTCGATGATTCAATGATTGGATGAAATGGAAAGTTGACTAATGCTGTGCACTTTTGTAAATTTACGATACAAAATATATCAATTAAAGGCGTCGAAGTGTTTTGTCGAATGACCTCTAAATATATAGACGATAGGTAATGAACTTGAACAGGTAAACAATAATAGTGACAGGTTTATAACGGTTTTAAGTTGAACAACTTACATGTTTCAATTACATCAAACGAAATGAAATAACAAAACGTGAAATAAATGAATTCATTTAAATTATTGTAAAGCGTAATAATAAATGAAACATTAGTTAATACGCATTCGTAAGTACAATGATATTTGGTACGCGGAAATATTTATCAAATGGTCATTTTTTTGTGAAATTTGAAAGATTGTTAATAGTTAATTAACCTATACGGGATATCATATATTGGGCGTGTGTATATATATGTATGTATGTATATATATAAGTGTGCATTTCAAATTATATAATATTTAATTTCTCCAACAATGACAAGTGTATCTATATAACTATTTAGAATATAGGTGTATACTCGTCATTAGTATGAGTGTTGAATATTATATAAAATTTTAAATACACCCATATATATGGAAGTTTTTATATTGTTTATCTTTGTTTAAAAATATCTCCCGAATTTTACATTTATAACATTATTGTATGTATATATATATATATATGTATTAACGCACGCAAAAAAGATTCGCCCGACCTCAACTGTCTTTTTTTTTCCACGATAATCACCTTTTTCCCTAAATTGGTCCATTTAAAACGACCTCAATTCTTATCAAAACAAAACGTTTATTTTAATATCATCGACTTGTAAACACAGTTGACACCCTGTCTAATGCCAACAAATTATTCTCAAATTTGTCAAGGGCGGAGTTTCCCCGAAACAATAACAATCGCAATGCAATTGTCCGAAGTCAATGCGAAAGAAAAAGACGGCCCCATTGTTCTCCTTTAACAACAAACAAAGACGCGCCAAAGTACCTGCGCCGTTTACTTTCCACTGCACATTTCCATCTTCTCAACCAACAAACATAATAATCTAGTATTAACTCATCAACCCTCCCAAACGCGGACGCAAATCAAACCGCTGTTCGTATCCTCGTCTGGCGCATTATCGGCACTCCTGCACCCCTTTCGATCGGTTGAAACGCGAGCGAGAGAGACAGCGAGGAGGGAGAAATCGAAAATAAAAAAAGAGAGAGAAAAAGAGAGACAAAAATAAGAAGCGAAAAAAAAAAAAAATCAGGCCCGTCGTAAAAATTTCAAAGCCGGCCGAAGCTCGCTTAACCCACATCCGTTTCCGACATTCCAACTTAATAATAAATCTCGGCCGTTGGCGGGCGTGTGTGCGCATGCGCGCGCGAACCCGCATGAGCGTCCGTTCGCGAATATCGCGCCGTATGGAAAAGCGGGGGGCAGTCGAGGAGGTCAAACCTCCGCGAAGTTTCTTGCTGTAACTAAACTAGTAGTGAATTTATCGAGGCTTTCCAACTCCGCAGTTTCTCGCCTTCTGGCGGCGCTGCGGCGGGGCGGGGCGACGCTCGAGGCGGCAAGGTAACCAGGGGAAGTTTGATGCCAGGCCGCGGGGCGGCGGCCGCGAGTTTCGAAGTCGTAGCTTATGAATTTATAGCGGCGGAAAGCAGCGGCCCGAGCGGTTGCTAAAGCAACTGAGTTATGCGCGGCTGGCTTTATTCCGTCTCATCCCGAGCTTTTCCGCGTTCCAATTCCGCCGGGCGTTCGCGTCCCATTCTCATCAAATCGCACGCACTTGCGAACGTCTTGCGACGCCGATTGGCGTGAAACTTCGTCCGAATTAGTTGATCCTGAGGACGGGTTCAAAGGTAAACGGTGGGTACAGCGAAGATGCGACGAACTTTTTGGCACGGGATCGTGCGCAAGCGCTGGACAGGAGTGACAATTAGTTTTTTTTTTCTTCCGCCTTTTCGGTGGGTTGTTTTTCGTTTTGGATGTTTGTAGGTTATGTTTATGTTAAGCTAATGAGAGTGATGGTAAGGTGATTAGTTTATAATTAATTATATGTGTGTTGAGTATCCATTTAATTCATGTTTAATGTATAAATGTAAGCTTTTGAGGTTATGTGTGTATTGAAGATATGATTTTTAAAGCAAGATAAATAATTATGTATTTAATTATAAATTGTAATACAGAAATGATAGAGATTATTAAGTCTAAGGTTATGTATGTATGATTGAAGAAATTTTAAATATTGTAAGTTATAATGATTTTGATTGGAATAAAAACTTTTATTTATAAATGATTGGTTATAATATACAAGTTGTTATTTTAAGGTTATGTTTACGAATAATTTGAAACAACGAAACCTATATATCATTCGGATGGATAATCCTTGAGGTGTTTCTATATTTATTTCCAGTCTTATTCAATTGACAGTTTCGTAAGTGGCAATCTCAAGGAACACCTAATGGACCATTTATAAAATTATTGGACAACGGGATGGAAAAAAATTTGAAACTTGGAGCAATTACTCTGGAATTTATTTGTTTATTTATTGGCGATCCAAGAATTTATTCCGAATTTTTATTGATCGAAAATAATATTCGTTTGATAATTTTGAAATAATAATGACTTTATAATGCCGTGCACAATGTAGCATTTCATTCTGAATGACTAGACAAATACTATGGCCGAGTTTGATCTACAAAAACTGTTTCGTCACATATAGTCCAAAAAGTTGTGATATAATAAATAATGTAATATAATCTTGCCTCATTGGTGATTACTTCATATATGACCTTAGATATCATTTTTTTCACATCTTGAAGAAATAACAGCAAATATTGCAATGTTAATAAAATGATATATAACACCTTTCTTACTGTCTTAAGTGGAATCAAATAAATGTTTGTAGAATTAGCCGTGTATTCGACATGAGTATCTTAAGTTGTGTTTAATATTTGGAATTAATATTGATGATACGTAAAAATGTATATTGATATATGTAAATATGTAATTTATATAATAATATTGCATTTCACGTGTTTGTTTTAAAACAAAGGAAATGAATAACAGATAAAGTAAAAGAAACGTCTGAATTATAATGGAAGTAAATAATTAGAGTAATTGATCATGTGATAATTTATCTGTTGAATGTCTTTTTATGCAGATTATGTGGTTTTATTAATTTATTATTGAATTAAATTGATGTATAAATTAGTTACGCTGATTATCATTAAACGGAATTAGATTTGTATATATAAATATTAATAACTAATTAATTTGAGGTTATTTTTTTATGCTTAATATTTTAAAATATTTAAATTAAATGATGTTGTGGAACAGTAATGTTTGAAAATGAAATACAGCATTATAAGAATAGGAATAATTTCTCATTTTTCTTTGTTTGCAGTTACATTTAATATCGTGGAAGGAAAATCGCAATGACAATTTTATTACGTATGCTACATTTTTGAATTGTAATATAACAAAAATGTTTCTAATCCGCTTATCTAAACGAAAGTCATAACAACGATTATTGAAAAACTAATGAAATATTATGTTCCACTAGATATTGGTAGAGGCAATCTCTGGTTCTAATCCTTACTTGATGTTTCACAATAAGTTGACATTATATTAGCATTAACTGATACAAATTGAGTAATATATTAAATTGTATAATCATTTTAGATTGCATATAATATATATTCAGAAACTATTTCAAATTCAATTTCGGTCTTTCAAATATACCATTTTTGGCTTTAACTGAAATAATTATTACTGTCAATTATTGTATACCATATTTATATATATACATATATATATATATATATATA
>JABFQC010001362.1:0-19794 GCA_022817085.1 Psilanteris sp. ZL-2020 | reverse complement strand
TCAGGTCCCGAAAAGGTTTCCAACTCAAATTATCATAAGCAAATGTGGGTATACCTAATATAACCAGTTCAGGTCCCGACCTGTTTTCCTGATCATGACCGCTTGATTTTATATTATGAAAACCAACCGGCATACCGATTTGGTCCAGATTAGGCATACTGTTTGTACCCACATCAAGGAAACCATATCAGGGCCCTATTAGGTAAACCTTGTATATTAAAATTGTGAAATTCTTCTGACAGGGTTCTTCAGTGGACCAGTTCAGGAAACCTTAATAAGGCATACCACATTTCGCCCCGTTCGGCGCATGCAACTGATACGGCACGCCCGATTTCAATTCTACTAGGGAATTAAAATAATAATACTCGGGCATAAGCATAATTCCCATTTTATTTTCAATTTTCATTCAAGTATAGATATGCCTGGAAAGTTTAAAATGTTTCTTATACATTTGTAGAACGAGTGTAGCCAAAAATGTTGTTATAATGTTTTAATATTGTATCTTGTAAAATGCGTGTAAACTGTAACTTTCGTTAAAAATACATGTTTCGTTCTGTAGATATGGTGTATTGTAGCTATAGTAATATGATTCGTTTTATATAAGTGTATTATTTTAAAGCTATATGACAGTACATCTTGTACCATGCGTTTTTAAATTGTACTTACTTAATATAAATACCACGTATTAGATTAAAAATTTGTATATATTTATATTTCAAATGTACATGTACATTTATAGATTATCAAGTTTCATTTTATTTTATTTACAAATATCATTTGTAAAATATAAATATAAACATATATATAGCATTTTTCTTATATAGAAATAAGATATAAATAAAGACATATAAATGATTATGTAACTTTTCAATAAAATTTAAAAAAATAAATATGTTGGGCATATTACCGATATAATTGTAATAATTAGACACATATTTTCGGACGTTTTTTTTCATCAACTAAAAATCTGCAATTGATGACATGTTAACGTACTTGCTCTTAAATTTAATATTATTAATAAAAAACATTATTTTAACATCCTAAGTAGAAATTTCTCAAGTAACTCGCGAGTTAATAGAAATTTTATATACAAATTCTCTAGTAACTCACGAAATATTAGACAAATTTGTACTAGTGATATACTGTCACTCATTAATTATGAATACTTTAAATTACAGAAATGAATTATTAAGAAAACAGTTTAAAAATTTTAAGTAAATATATTACTCGCATCGTAAAAATGACGGTAATAAAAATATATATTTAATATACATTAATTGCTTATCAGAAACGATGCTCACGGATATGTGCATCTGATAGGAAGTATTTTAAATTTACATAAATAAACTATGTATGTTGTACACACATTACATTATATTAACTTCAATAATGTTATAATTGAATATAACATGTATTTCGCTTTGTTTTTTTATTACCATCAGTACAACAATTGCATTTGAGAAGGATGTATTTTTCAAAAAAAAAAACAATTATCTCGAGAACAGATGGAGACCGCCAAATAATGCTTACAGATGCGAATTCTGCGTTGAATTCTACGCCAAATCCTTGTACCAACCCCCACAAATTCAAATAGATGATTTATTAAACATTCGAATATATACTGAAACATAAAATATTAATTTTCTGAAAAAAAATTTTATTTTTTATTACATATATATATACAATACAGTGGAAATAAGAATTTATTCATATGTAAGTAAACATTATATACCGCATTGTAACAATATAAATTTAATTTATATTTCAAAAAATATAATCGTTTCAAAAACCGATTTTATATATATGTATATATAATATAGATATATATATATTATTAACTTAATTAGTAATTGTTTATTTCAGTCATTTTTCCAGTATGACTTACACATATTATTAATCGTAATTAATATACTTATTATACATTTAAAAAGTAAATTAAACTATTTTTTAATATTAAAAAGTATTAATACATTTTTATAGAATAAATAAATCTTTTAACTTAGGAAACGTGCATTTTAAAAAATAATATACATAGACTTGAAATAAGTGATAAATTATTCATTATTTGATAGTTTTCTTTTCATTGTGCGGTAGCATAAATTTACATATAAAGTATTTAAACTTTGAAATTATAATGTCATATTAATGGATTAATTTTAAAAAAATTTTATTTCTTTTACAATAAAGAGACTTCAATTAACTTTGATATTGAAATAAGTTTTGTTACTCTAGAAATATTCAGTATTAAATTTATTATAATTTACGTAAAGCAGTAGAATTATTAATAAAAATACTTTTAATTATATCACTCACTGCATTACGTAACTACTTTCTGCTTTTATTAAAGGACTTATTTTTTTGTTTTTAAATTAATTATTAAAAATATTTCAAATCATATATCTTTCCCTATGTTTATTACATGAAACTTTATATACAATCGCCTATTATTATTTTATTACATTTTACCTATTCTCTAATATTTATTAAATTGATTATTTCATTTATATATAAAACTATTCAATTATTCGTCAATTATTAAACACAAAAATACCATAAAAAAGATTAATACGAATACAATGGTAAACATAAGTTTTCATATTCATAAACATAAAATAAGTTTTCTTTATTCGTTGAAAATATATGAAAAGTTATCAAATTTATTAAAATTAATGATATTCAAATAGCATTTTGGAGTTTTAAGTTTCAACAATATATTGTAAGCAATTGTATTTATCAATTAAAGCTTCCTATTATTTGATCTCATTACAGAAAATTGAAATGATTATAAATTGATTTTATCTTTTTTTATAAATTTAGATAAGGTTTTGAATTTGTGTCAAACTGTATAAGCTTTAATTCCACGTTTATGTTCAGATTTATATAATTTATGATTAGTTTTATGTTACATAGACAGTACCGAGATATAAGTAATTGTTTTCATGTGTAATTGACAAACAGAACTTTGCTTGCGGTGTAATATATCTTAGACATAAGGATGTGCAACGAAGCTAAGCTCTGTAAACATCATGCATCCACAATCAAAAGAAACTTCGAAGAGTCAGGCTGCGTGACCCATATGAACGAATGCGACTACGAATATGTTAGCCAGGCAGAAGTCTTCTTTTTGTATTTTAATAAGCGAACAATTTTATATATACTTAATAGGATACTTCAATTCATATTTACTATTTAATGTATATTACATGGGTTATTCATGAAATAACTTAAACGAAAGGAACAATAATTTGTTCTAGCATTTAGGTATGCTTTCAATTTTGGCTTTTGGTATACAATGACACTGGTGAACTTATTACTCAAACATGACAACCATTATCACGTTTTGATTAATTTTTTTAACAATTATTCGTTGTTGTCTACTTTGCTTCTTCATGACAACGATGTAATTTGTAATTATATTGCATTTATCATTAATTCGTATAAAAACCATTGACTATATGCACCAATAATAACAGATATTTATAATATTATTATTATTGTTAATATTACGAATTATAATGCAATGCAGTAAAACATTTTCTATGGAAAATTAATGATTCCACATTTCCGAGTTAGTAAAATGTATATACTACGTGATGGCAAAATGCGCTTGTACGTCCAAAGATATTTTTTATGTTTCAACAAAAATGGGGACTGCAAGAATTTGCAAATAATTCGCACTTTGCCATTTGAGTTATCGCTTTTCATTCTAGAGAGTGACGCTGCAATGTAATCACAGTCATTCTTGCTGCAGGATGTGAAGTAGAATAACAACAAACGTTTGAAATTATAACAATATGCATTATTAATGCTATTGTTATTATTAAAATCATTTAAAATAACCCACGTATTATTTAGGTTCACTTTTATATATTTACATACGATTTGAATACAATATTGTATATATATTAAATTTGTTATTGAACATTATTTAATATCTATAATATTTGTATACTCTTAATAAAAAAACAATTCTTGCTAAATTAACTATGTTTAATATTATATTAAACCAAAATTATTTCTATTCCTTCAGTAAAGTTTATTTATCTACACTTTTTCTTACAATATATTTATAATCCTATTCAATTTTAAAATTGATTAAATCCAGCACGATTCATATAATGAACAATATATAAAATAATTTATATTTTTAATTTTATGTTTCAGGTACGAAACCGCGATATCTTAATCAATTAATATTATTGCAACAATTTGTAAGTATAATTATATATAATTAATTTCATAATCAATTACATAAATCCGTATTCCAATATATGTATATCTGTATATATATATATTAATTATAAGCAATAATTATACTATAATAATTGTTACTAATTGATTAACTCTGCTATTACAAAATTCTATAAACAAACATTCTAATTTATCATATAACGTGCGTTTTCATTGCGTTATATAAAACGTTAATAATTCGTAGAAAGTATATATAACACGAAATATTTATTACAGAATAATATTGAATTTAACAAATACAAGCCTAAAACTATTACTGCAGATCATACGGTGTACATAAATTAAACTGCAACATAGATAAATTAAATTAAAAAGTGAAATACATATATTGCTTATATATGCAATAAGGTAATTTTTGTATTTGAATTCTGAATACATGTTGATTTGCTACCATAAAACTAAGTTGACTGTCGTTTTATGTAGTTCCTACGCTTTCAAACGATGAATTTGATCGGCCAGAGCGTTTATTACGCGACATACGACATATGCGCGTCACGAATGTGATTGGAATTTTATTAATTGGTCGTTGCATAATTCATTCCGCACGTTTACCACTCGTATAATTTTAGACTGCAAAACTGAAGGGCCTCGCGCGTACACTTAACCAAGCCAGCAAATAACTGCAATGGTGCCTGCGTTACTTTCATATTATCTTTTAGTGTCAACCCGTACGGAGAAGTCTTCTTCTGTAATTCCGTCGCACGGTAACTTTCAACATATCCATATGCAAACGTATTGATATTTGTGATTCACTTTTCTATATTACACTTTTAAATTTAATACTTTCCAGTAATGTCAAAATTATGCCTACCTGGAATCAGTATGGTACGAATATTTCCCATTTTGTGGATGCTATGTTAAGTAACTTTCTCAGGCTGTTACCAGAACATTGCCACACTTTTAACTTGCGTAGTTTTCAAATCAGACAAAGTATTCTCTAATCATTTGGTCCAGTACACGCAATTAAAACGGATTCAAATAAATATATTGATAATTACAGAGCGTCATTAAACTTTAACTAGTTTAATTTCCAATTTTCTTTCGATAATAGATAAATAAATATTACAAACGTATAAAGCGCGATAAAATAATTATTGATTTTGACGTTTGCTATTAAAATATGATCAACTGCTTATAGTTAATTTATGTTCTATACTTATTTATTTATCTGAAATGAGTAGGAAGTCACCATTTATATATATAATGTGTAAATTAAAAATATAATGAAGCAATTTGTATATATTAAATACATGGATATCACAAATTACCATCCTGAATTCATAAGTGGATAAATTAAAAATTGAATTATCGGGAGATGGTCTGTTCATAGTTTTGATTATTCTTTCGATTGAGTCTCGTTATAGTAAAAAAAGATGTTCACAAAAATTGGAGTGTTTTGAGAGATCGGTGTTAAAAAATTTTACTTATAAATTCATTTTCAGTTTTAAAGAGGTTTTAAAAAATTTTGAAATCCACAAATATCTAAAACCGGCAGAGAATATTTATATAAACAAAATATATTGTTATGTTAATTTTTGTAAGTGCAAGGTACATTATAAAAATATATGTTAACATCTTCTAATAAAACTTTTATTTCGATATAGCACTTTTTATAAACAAAAGTTCACCTTAATAACATATGATAATAAAGAACGGTTTACAGTAAATTCTATTAAATGCACGTATAACGGAAAAAGTAGTAAACCACTTGATCCACACTATGTCCGCACATAATTTTGTTTCATCGTCGGTGTTTATTTCATGTGAAAACTATCGAGTGCCCTCGCACGTATCAGAGTCAAGGCGCGGCCGTGTATCCCGCAATCTGTTTCACCCAAATTATAATCTTGAGCCGGACTCATATTAGTTTGACCTCACCATTGGATAAAGGAACGACGCGGCAATTAAAATTAACTGATATCATGTTGAACTCGTTAATAGCCAAGAACATCATTAGCTTAAAACTAATTTATATAGAATTAACCTATTTATCATTACATTAATAGTTTCTGCGTATGTTCATAAATTATGACAGAATTATTAAAAAACGAATGTGATATAAGGAACATTCCACAATTGAAAGTGGAAGAAAATACAATTTACTGCTGACATACAATTTTTTAGAGTCGTGTACTTTATCTAATAAGTTTACGTTGAAATGTATACATCCATATTTCAATATTACGTGGTAAATGTCACCAAATTCTAAATATATATATATATAGATAAGAAAGTAGTAGCAGAATAAATATTAATAATGTAAGTATATATACATATATATAATAACAATTATATATATATAGCATTTGTAATATGATTAGAAATAAGAAGAAATGATTGAATGTCTTGTAACCGAACTCGGCAGTCAATTGGTGATTCATCATAAAGTGCCGTATTGCTAACAAAAACCTATTTCAATTCAAATTATATTACAATTGCTGATATAGTTCAAAGTTACGATATTTTTGATCAGTTGTTTAAAAACAGTCAATGGACCGGAGAAAGTCGAATAAATTCAGACAAATATTGTTCGTGTCATCACTTTTACCATCGTATAATTATAATTATTGATATTATAAATACTATTAAAATAACTTTGAATATCTACGCACCTTCATTTTCTTATTTTTCAAAATTTAATTAAATATTTAAAAATTATTATATATATGATACACAAAGCTCAGAAAATACAGTTTTAATGACAAACTGTATTGCACAGATGCTTTAATAAATGGAGTCCTATCGAGGTTACAACCTTTATCAAGGAAGATACAACCGATAATATCAGTAATTTCGACGCGATGCCAGCATCATTATCCCGGAGTCTATCAAGTGCATCTTGGGTTTCTTTGCATATCTTATTTCATTGAGACTCATTTACAGATTATTTATATACATAATTTAAACATAGAAAATATCTTTCCAATAAAGCTGCATTTCATTTATAACTATATAATATCGTGCCATAAATAATTACAAGTTATACCTGTAATTATATGTTACAATTATAATGAAACATATTTATTATGGACGATATGGAGTAAAGTATAGTGTATAACAATTAAAAGTAAACATCAAATTTTTTGTTATAATAATTAGATTAATAATATTAATATATATATATATATATATATATATATATATATAACAATTATTTATAAAATATCATTAAATGTGCACTTTCTGGACTATTTCATTTTACAATAATATTAAAAATTGTTTGTAAGTATAAAATATCAGATATTACAAAGCTATTACATTAAGAAAAAATGAGACAAATTTGTGATTTTAGGCACAAATTTAATCTTAATTCGAAAGATATATTTAATAATGAAATAACTACGTAATAAAATGAAATAGTTAATGTCGATCTAATATTCACCCAGAATATGCCTGAAGCAAACTGAATATAATACATACTGCAAACCAACAAGAGGTTCGTTGAAGCATTATGTTATAATGGATAACGTAGGATATTGTGAAGCTGGTTATAAATTTCAGATCCGAAAAGCAAGCTCCATGTATTTTGTGTCAGTGCCCGGAAGTTTTATACACTTTTTTTGCACCACAAAAATTTGATCTTTACGTTAAACTTGAAATTATATTTTATTAATACTTTCGCAAATATTCTAAACAATACACTGTCATGTACAATATAAAAACATTGTAAAAATGAAACATCAAAATTACTCCTGTGGAGGTCAAAATTAAATTTGAATTATAAGATGCAGTTAGTCATTTTATTAAGCTGATTTAAGATTCAGTAGCTTAAATTGTGTAAGTAATTAATGCACAAAGTATAAGCTCATGTCATAGAATAATTTACCAACTGGTCAATTTTCATTGATAATAATTATGAAAAATTTTGTTACATTTTAAATACTAATGAATACTACAATTGAACAATTTTTCATTGCATATACATGCTAACTAGAACCATCAAAATTAATGTATTATATATTTCTCAAAAAAACTTCAAATACATATATATTGTAATTGATACAAAATGTTTTTAATTTAATATATTAATAAAAAATACAAATGTGCTTGTGCAAGTCAGATAAACGTAATCATGTACATTAAAATTAATTCAGTTAACAAAATTATTTTAATGTATTAGTACGAATGTAATTTTTAATGTATTAATTTAAATTTAAAGTTAAAGTTGAGTAAATTTAATACCACATATATATATAGAGCTGCAGTAGCGCGTTGAATTAATAATATTTTTACAGTGTAGCCCGAAAAATAATATTTTTATAACTAAAATTGTTGAATTTTACTTACTTATTTTATTAAATATATATATATCCAAATATTAAATAAAAATAAAAAATCTACGGACTGAAAAAAAATCTGTATGTTTTAAACATTTAAATGGAAAAAGCGAAATTTTAATTTCAAATGCTGAATTACAAGAATTTATTGATTAAATACCGGCGTGATACTATATATATGGTACAAAATATATTACAGATTTTTATATTTCATCATTGTACAGAGATGTAATATAATTATAAAGAAATTTTTATTATATATTTATTAAAAAAAACGACACAAATTATTGCATTAATATCATACAGCATACATTAAAATATACAACGCTGGACTGTTACAAATAAGTATTCATATACTCTTTTATTATAATGGATATTATAATTTAACGGCACAAAGCACTTTATTACCAAAGCATTCTTGATTTTCTAATAGAAAATTTTTTAATAGTTATTACATCGTACAATTCGAATTGATAACAAAATCAAATTTGAAAACAATATGTCGGAACAATCATTTATTTTGTTTTACTTAATTATTAAAGCAACTGATATATATATATATAATGTTTTTTAATCAAAATGTGTAAAAAGTCATATTAAACTTATTTTTGCACATGATAACCTTATTCTAACATTATTATAATAATAATAGATCTTATCCAAACGAAGAAACGTTCTCTTTCGTTGAATGATTTATGAAAACAAATTTCGAACAAAATACAATCTAGATATCACTTTAATATGTTTATATGTCTACCAATGTCAGTATTAGAAATATCAAAGCTATTAATAATAATATTGCATTATTTATTAATAAAGAGTAACTTATTCGTAATTGTACATAATGATAATTGTTAAATTTATAAATAAACACATGTTATAATTGTTATAATTAAGGTGGTTTGTTAATGAAGTATGAAATGTTAAATGAAACCTAATTTGAGTTATATTAATTATAATATATATATACTTGTATAAATATTATACATATTAATATTGTTGATATTGTTTGTATTTCACGCGTAAACTAATGTAAACTTTATTTATTTACCAAAAGCAAATAAAGTATGATGGTTGTACTTTATTACCATACTGACACACCTTTAGTTATAAGAAACCGTAAAAAACATGCACATCTTTAGAAACTTCAATGCAGACCACGGACTCGATGAGCGGCCATAATCGGATTCATTGTCAGTCCGCCAGCTTTCATATCACTAACAAATGACGACGCATGTCTCGTAAGATGTCATTCGATATCTGCGAGATATATCACTTCCCGCGTACTCGTTAAGATTCATAAAAAAGTGGAATTCAAATGAGTAGTGATGATATTTCGTCACTACAATAGACATTGTTATGCACATCTTTAATGTACAAAGAGAATGAAAAATTAAGGTAACAGGAGGAATAGTATGAAATAAATATACATAATAATTGGCTTAAATAACATTACGCACAAACGTTCTATAACTTTGCTACCCACGTTACAAACCATGGGTTACGTCAAACAGATTTCAAGAATGAAAGTTTAATAGCTTTTGTTATAATTTTACTTCGGATGGAAAATAAACTTACAAAACATTTGAAGTTCATTTTATGCCGAAACGATGTTTTTACGTGTTAATTTTTTATTTCATAAGTATAAATAACCTGAATTATCTAATAAGATATTCGTTGAGAATAATCTGTAGGAAAAAGAATTTGCGCACAACGTATATATAAATACGTTATATACACACATACACAAACGCATATATGATGCTCGTACAAAGTATAACGCACCGCAAGTTATTTCAATGTAAGTTTATTACACACTTGATAAGCCAACTTATTGTTATTTGTAACTCATAATGTAAATTTAAATAATTTTCAGAATAACTTTGCCTTGGGTGTAAATTTCATGTATACGTTTGAAGCACGGCGCTGAATTAAAATATTTGTTCAACTAAGCTTAATATTTTATAATAACCAGAAAATACGTACATGTCTTTTTCATGCCTTAATACAACATAATGTGCATTTAAAAGTCTTGCGCACAAACATACGACTGAACTAAAGTAGACTCATGACGAGCCGTATTCCGGTACACTCGCAGACTTACCCAAGATGTCTACTTAACCTTCCACCTACTATATGCATTTTGAGGACAAGCAACATAAGCCCCTAAAGTGCTCTAAAGGCAAAACGTCGTGACAAACTGCCCGACGAAACTGCGCGCACAAAAACCGTCGTATAGTTGGGAAAATTACTTTCTTTATACGATTATCAATTTAAAGAATTCAGACGAACCGTCTTGCTCGAGGACTTGAAAGAATTGATCATAAAAACGAAGCTTTAATTTGTCGCCGGCTGTAAGAAACTTAAAGCCATGGTCAAATTAGACATTATCTGGAAAAAGGTTATAATCTTGGCAAGAAAAATGAATTAAGAATACAGCGAGCGTGTCAGTTTTGTTGTAAACTTCTTCGATCGTTCTATTGCAAACGCGCACTCGCTGGTCTGATTGTAACGCGCAACCGGGCAAAAAGGCATTAATACATTAATCAATGTTAGCTCATATCCAGAGATATAATGTACAACTCGATTTCATGCCCATTTAATTAGGTTATATTCAATGATGATTTGTGTCTTTGATGTTTGTCTCAGGTCAATATTACGTCCGTTGGCATTGTATTTCGGGTTAATTTCGAACAGTCCTGTGACTGCTTTGTTACATGTATGCCATCTATTACAGAAGACAAATTATGTTATTACACTATACCGAAACATAACTGAAAAGAATTGCTATTATTCATTAGTTCGATTTTCGAAAACCACGTAATAATAATTATACACGGAGAAAAATAATCTAGGAAAGTTCATTATAGAATAAAGCAAATGTATCTTACACTGTGAAAACTTTCAATTTGCCTCACAAATTATAGTAAAAATGTACTATAAAGAACACGAGAATATTATTTTTTTCGTACATTTTTACTATATATAAATTATAAGAGAAATTGAAGGTTTTGACAGTGTAGCTTACATTTGCTTTATTTTATAGTAAAATGTCCTAAATATTTTTCTCCGTGTACTATTATAACAATATGACAAACGACATTAATTCCAAAACAAGGACCAAAAGGACTCGTCCATTTGGTACCACAGTCATTTAGAAACATCTAAAAATGCGTCTCGCGGTTCGGTTATTAACATGTTCCGTCCGCGAGCGAAACCCAGCTGGATCCTTCGGGAAGGCAATTCGCGCGCTCGAACAATATAATTATATATAATTTCGCTTGCGATAAATTCGTCTTGGCCAGCGCAGGAGCAGCGTCGATTGATACTGTCGCATCCCGAGTGGATGCATACAGGGACACAATGCGCGAACCCTTGAAAAGCGTAATCCGCGTTGAGAGAGCGAGGTTGGCGATTCGGTCGGCGCGGGGACACGTTGACCATGCTCGCGAGCATTCGCATGACGGCTAACCGATTACGGCTGCGCGCGTGTGCGCGCGTCCGCCGACCATAACAAAGAGTCGGGTGGCGTCTGGGTTGAGCGTGTTGTGTTCAGTGCCGCTGCTGAATATGACTTCTGGGTGGTAGCACGTAATTACCATAAGTCGTGAAATATGACTTCATGATGACGTACCCGCGCAACAAATGAAACAGCCGGGCTTTCAACCACAATGTCGCCCGACATCGAGGGTTGTGCGCGCCGTCCACTTCGTCGCACATTTCGCGCCAAAACTACCCAAGATTTTACGATATTATATACAATGCGCTAATAGCGACCATTAATTGCCCGTGTTTTTATTGCAACTCATATTCCGTCGCCATTTATTAATAACCTTAATCTAACTGATGCGTCGTATACATTGTGCGCCGCTACATAATTATTACGGTCTTTTTTTTTCTTCGAGTTCACTTGCGAGATTTACGACGCGTCCTAACGAGACATTTGTCAAATACAACTATACGAATAACGCAACCGTTTAATTACGAAAGCGCAATTGATTTTAATTATCTACTTTTTGCACCATTTCGAAGATCCCGCGTGTTGTATTGTATAATGCAGTTTGATCGAGTATGCGCGTGTAGATAATGATGTTATGAATCAGCCATTTTCGTACAAAGCAACCATACGTGCGCATTTTTGAAATAGTAATAAGGCGCGCGGTAACGAGACGTGCCTTTGCAACTATTGCGTATGAGATTTAAATTTAGCTTTGATCTGTAGAATATTGTTCCTGACGCAAAACGTGATTTAATTGGTGTTATTACATTGAAATGGTAGAATAAATTTATATATAATTATATATATAAAGCATTCATGTAACATTGAAAAAACCGCCGAATGAATCTTTTAGGTTAAAATTAATGTTCAAATTTATTTATGATATGTATGTTTAAGTTCTTTAACTTGTAGATGTATTTGTCATGAACAGATTAATACAATTTTAATTTCTCAGATTTAGTTAAATAATTTTAAGGTTGTGTTTAATACTGCAGTATAATAATGAAGAAATCAAATACATTTTACGTATAATTCTAGAAAATTAAAGGATTACACAATTAAAACAATTATTAATAATATACATATTTACTGTGTTTAGTTGACACTTTATTATAGTATCTCATTATATTAAGTTAGTCCTACTACTCGCATTATGTTATAAAAACATGCTTGTATTAACATATACATAAATATTCTCCTAAATTGGAAAATTTTGTTGGATAAAATGGTTTTATGTTCAGTCAACATATTATTATTTCCAGTGTATACTAATCGATTATTAGGATTCGCGCCTTTCCACACAAAAATTAAAATAACAATAATTATACTATGTCACGAGTGCAATGAATTATAAAATAACTCGATCTAAAAACGACATTCAAAGTATAATTATACTAATTTTCATATTTCATCGTAATTGTAACGCGGGATGATTAGCGACAAGTTTTTGAAATCATATATATAATTATATTTGATATATTTGAATTAATGGCATCAAACTCCTGAGGGATTGTTAAATTATAAAAAGCAACATCCGAATTTTGTCTCAACTTACGATATTATTTAATATTCCCAAGTTATATTACTCACTATATATAATTAAAACATTTCCAATAATAAATGCAATTAAAATAATCAAAGCAAAAATATGCATCTATAAGCTACAATATATTCTGCATTCGTTCAAAGGTCGGTGTGTGTTAGTTTGGCATGCAACTCTATATACTATTACCTTTTCGAATTCGCTACATCGTTATTAAAAAAGCTATTAAACATAGAGCAAGGGGAGTTGTTACTAGGACAACTCACTCTCTGTGAATATACATCTTCAACTGTAGAACTTTGAAAGCTTCAGAAACTCTGCCTTAAACCTTCAAAACGATAGACCGAGGTAAAAGCGTACCTATACAACGACTAATGGTTCAAAGCTCATGTCGAAATGACTTTCATGCATATAAGCTGCAATCTCGCAAATAGATCGCAATGGTACTATAATTTTCAAATTAATATATAAAATATAATTCGTATGCGTGTAATATAAAATGAAATGCGAATTTGAGTAAATCTGCATGCATCAAGAAGCAAGGTCCTCTGTTAAAATGACACTACGCGCATTTTTTTTTATTAGCTTATAAACAAGCGTCTGTTAACAAACCTGAAAATAATTTAATCGGAACAAAATTGTAATTTATACATATTCTCATGCAACCAGTTTTACAATGTTTAATTTAATTGGTACACATTCAACATGCATCATGATCCTTTGTAGCCAAGATTTATGAATCTATAATTTGTAACAGTCTCCAAGAACAAGCCGTGATTCAGTTTATATATACCGACGACTTACCGTCCAAGTTAAGCAACATTTCTTCCATATTTGGCATCTTGGTGTAAACTCAATCATACGTATAAATGTATAACGAAGCCATTCACTTTATTTACGTCGTCATTTTTCCTATATATATTTTAATTTTTATTTCATTCTTATTTATTACTGATATTTAATACTTTTGTTTCTTTACAAGTATATATATATATTCATAAAATTCAGAATTGTACCATAACGGCGTTTCTACTCGTTCCTCATTCCAAGCCAAATGCAATGTGTCATTGCAATCATCGATCAGTTAATTTGTATATGAACCAAGTCTCGTGTTACGCTAAGAGATATTGTTTATCTTCGGCTAAACAATTATCGATTGCTTTAAAAAGTCGAATTGAAGATGCACAAGTACAGATAAGTTTCGACCACCTCTTAGACTACGAAATTTATTGAAATATTTTGCAAACATTTGTCATGATAGAAACCAGATTCACAATGATGCATCGTCTGCCTTTAATGAAGCGCAGTGAAAGATTTCTACGTCGACTTAATTGCGCCACGCATCGCAAAATAAAACACAAGCGTATTCGAGAATACTTAATAAGATTGAGTGAGAAGGAAAATGACGTGGATGGAGCAAGATGAAAAAAGAGGGAACGCAGCGCATCAATCGGTGAAATTGTGTCGTTCTCTGTCATACACGGGGCAACTTATCTTCTGTTACATTCATTGTCGGTTTGCATATATTTACGGCTTGGAACGAGAAAAGAGCTCGCCAAACATAGTACATGAAAGAACGTCGTTAATCATCCATTTCGAATGTCATTATAAATATCTTAAAATAGTAGTGGTGAGTATTATTGATAATTCGCGTATAATTGTTGGTTAATGAGTAATTAAGAAAAGCATATATAGATTGCCAAAGTGTATATATTTAACAAACAAACAAAACACAAATACTTGTTGAAAAGTTTGTCTTTATCGTTTAAGTTTAGAATACAAAAAGAAGGAGGTGTAACACAAAATGTTGTTATTTTGATATGATCGGTAATTATGTTTATTAAAGTTAAAAAACACGAGGTTTTATTGAAATTAAAGACTGAGCTTTGACGAAGGTAATTATAATCACCGATAGATTAACGCTTATACTCGCATAAAAATGCTTCATTGAAAATACCTAAATTTTGTAAATATTATTAAAAATTCAGTAAGTCACGGACAAAACAAAAATTCAGTCGGAAAATACAGAACTTTTACTGTAAATATTGATGAATTTTCGGTATATATTTACAAACATTCATCAATGTTTACTAAAAAGTACGGTAATTGCTAACTGAATATTTGTATATTTACTATAATGTTTGTAAATGTATAATTTTTAACTGAATTTGTTTTGTATATTTACTGAACTTTTAGTAATATTTAAGTGAACATTTTTCTGCGTGTACGGTATGAGATATTAGTGTTCTGAATTAAGGATATAAGAAAATCAGTTCAATCAACATGACGCGTGGTCGAGCTACGAGCATTGGATCAGTATGCGCGTCACGCGATGCATTGTCGCGTCTCACCAAAGGATTTAAATATAATACCCTGTTGGACAATGACAGCGTAGGAAGAATGCGCCGACTCTCTTTATTATAAGCAAGGGACTGCGTGTCGCCGATTAATATTCCGCACCCGAATTATTAAGATCGGGCGTTTATTGAAACGAAACTGAGAATACGACGTGAGATAAAATTCACGCGCGTTCGATTGTGAAATGAGATCAATTTTAAAATTTAACAAAACATTATATATTG
Source organism: Psilanteris sp. ZL-2020 (assembly GCA_022817085.1). NCBI lineage: Eukaryota > Metazoa > Arthropoda > Insecta > Hymenoptera > Scelionidae > Psilanteris > Psilanteris sp. ZL-2020. The sequence goes on along the minus strand of JABFQC010001362.1, from coordinate 3,642 downwards.
ATCAAATTAGCAGCACGATGCATTATCATAACAATTCGTTAAAACGGGCACGCTATAATAATAAAGTATAATAATAATTATACTTCAAAATCCGACCCTCGGTTATGTTTATTTTCATTACAAAATGGTGGCAAATTCTGCCGTCTATCAATTAAAACTCATTTGACTTTTTCAAACATTAACGACTTCAACGTCGCACGCCTAAAAAGCTATTTTCTTCCGTTATCGTTCAACATTTTTCACCGTAAGTTAAAATATTGCGACATCATTGGGATGCTGTGTATTTTCGAAATGTCACTTTAAACGAATTCTTTTATATTTCTCGTAATACGATTTATACGTAGATGCACATACACGTAGGTACATTTTCTTCGGTGCAAAACGATGAGTTTTCATTTTTATATTGCGCTTGGACAAACTGATAGTCTTTCACAAATTGAGAACGATATAAAACTTAAATTGCTCTTTTTGGTAGCTTCCTCTGCAAGACTCTTCTCGCTGTATTCTCTTGTTACGTTTGAAGCGAATTCGTAGACTATCGGTTCCACGCATGACAGCTTTTAAAACTTCGCGCGACATTGAATACAATCTGTTACTCGCGAATGTGTACTCGACAAGGCTTCACAGTGTTGCAGCATTTATTTTTCGTAAATACATTATCATCACTCTTGTTATCTAGAACGAAAAGCTGTTGCTGTAAAACTTGAACCGTACAATGAAACGAAACAAAAACAGACCGCGGTTACTTTTTCCGGATGGACTTAATAACGCGCGTTTTTTTTTCTTCTTCTTTTTTACTTATTACACGCATATCTGTAAGCGAATATTAAAACTTTACCATCGCGTGGCTTTTTTATTCAAATTTCTTTGAGTCGCTTCAAATGTACATTTTCGCAAGTACACAAGCTGATACCTTCGGATGAATCGAAATAGTTATCAGTCGTTAAAGTCGAATGGTCAATCGATAGCACTCAATTTTCTGCGAACACGGACGAATTCAATTTGCTTGCGCGAGTGAAACCCCGAAATGGTTCTGCCGATCCAAAAAAAGCCATCCCCTGGGTTACACGTGTATGGTCGCCGTATACCCGCGACCTATAAAATCGAATCGAAGCGCTGAATCGTTGATACTTATGATTCTCGAACGCCGCGAACGTAAAGCGCGATGTTGCGCGGAAAAATTGCCCACGGGTTAATCCGCGGTTATAACTTTCTTTCTATCTATATTACAACATCATTTAGCGCAAAGTTTAATTTAGACTAATGTATTGTGCGGAATTACATCGCGTGAGCTTATAATTTTATGATCGTGAACTAACCGCTCTGCGTAACGGTTTTCGGCACGCAAAAGCACTTTTGCAACGCGTGTTTAATGTTTAACGGTATTTATTTCGCTCATTTTTCATAGCCGCCTTGTATATCGTTTATATATCATTCGGTTTGTAAACCGTGCCTCGCCGATCCAATAAAAAGTACGCCCTACCGAAATCGCAATGATAAATAACCCGTCCCATTTCACCGGCCAAATGGTGTATTCAAATAAATACCATACCTTCTTTTAATATCGTTAACGAACTAGATTCATCAAAATATTTTCCTCGGTGACAGAAAAAAACTTTTTTACTTTTCTAGCAAAGCTCAATATTTACACAAGGGTTTGAAATCATTTTTCGTAGTCGCATATATCTCATATACGGCTTGTTTACTGATTACATCTGGATATATATATAATTAAAATGCTTTATATTATATAATACCCACGTTTATTTTTTAATATAATTAATTGTACGGTTTAATTATAATTTATACAAAGGAAATTTTTTAAAAAATTACAATACTCGTAACTTTAATATATATTCGCAAATTATAATTAAGAAATAAGAAAAAGATAGATACAATATAAACTCGTGAAATGAATAGATACAACTAAACTCGTCCTAAAATTGTTCGTTTAATGCGTATGTATTTAATGTTCTTTATTTTTATTTTGTTTCAAAACATTTAAATTTTACATTCAAAAGATTATTCGATTATTATTTTTCCGCGCGAACATGATTCATATACATGATATCAGATTACATGTTAAATATATATATTGTATTTAATATTTTATTTTTACTTTAATGCTTATATGATTGTAAAATATTTGCCTAATATTGGGCTTTTGTCAGAAAAACAAATGCAATTGTCTTTACAATAGTACAACAAATTATTTATATTTGATATCTATTGTAGAGTCATCAGGACTATGAAAATTAGCAATCGATTTGTATTTAAAGGGATAACAGTCGATAACTATCCCGAGGCGATTGCAATAATCGTCTAACGCAAATGTTTCAATTATTTCAGTTATATATACAAAATGATTACAGTCATTATATAACAAAAGTAATATGTACCATTCGGATGACTTGATAAACTACATGACAGAAGATATCACTTGTCAAATTCAAAAATTAACATTATCTTTATATCAATGAGAAAACATTCCCTTCATCTACACAAGAAATAAAATAGACAATATTAATACGTAACTTAGCCAACGTCTGGTGTAGTATTTTAAGGGTAATATGGATTACTAATATGGCATAATATTAAAAGATCAACTTTATTTTAAAGTGTGATATAATTATAGTATGATACTATATATAACTTTTATTAACTACTCCCGAACGAAAATATAATTTAATAATAAATTATTTTCTTAAATAGTTAAGAAATTTATAGTTCAATTACGTAACACGTATGTAAAATATTACACATAATATATTCACATGCGTCACTATTAAAAATGATCTGTTTACGCAGTTAGAAGAATACATTTTAAATACATATAATTTAATACCCTCATACATTCAGATATAATAATTAAAATTAATTGGTTAACACAAATACAAAATGAAATGAAAAATTGCATATTTTTTTGTTTAATGCAAACGTATTACACATAATTATAAAACGAATGAATTAATTTTTCAATTTTATACTAATTAATTTGCTTAATATATAGATTTTTCATATTAAACTATGCTATTTAATAACAATTTATTATAAAACATAGTACACAAAACAAAATGTCTATCTTATAATAGTAGAAATAAGACTGATTCAGAGTGTATGATAAACATACTGTATGGTTGTCACTGAATGGTTACTCTTTATATTAAAAGCAAAATTATACAAATGCCAAGAAATTATTCATTTACAATATTCATAATCGCTATATATATCTTCTACATATCTTCAATTTCAAAATTTATCGTGTCGATAATTCAAACGATATATATATTATATCTACACTGATAATCCCAAATAAAAATTGTGTCGAGTTTTTCACGTGAAAATAGTCAGTTTTTACTATACTTTGACTAGAGTCTATTCAGAATAACTATCCAGTAGCAACGTCACAGCAACGTTTGTAGTGTGAATGTGTTTAAGCTTTATTCACGAAATTTTAAAGTTATATGAAAGTTATATGATATACATAAAAATGTTTAATGGAAATGTTCGGGGTTTACATTTGTTGTAAATAATAATTGGAAGGAATTTGCAATTTCTATATGAATTTTCCATTTATTATTTTTTTCATTTTATTGTTAAAAATATTTAAATTAATGAATCATTTGATTCATTGATAATATC
>JABFQC010001361.1:0-19801 GCA_022817085.1 Psilanteris sp. ZL-2020 | reverse complement strand
TCACAAGTTATTTCGAACCTCTTACGGAAAAGTTATTTTTGGCCATTATTTGGAAAAATCGAAAGGGGTATACCTTAAAAAATGGCCATTTCGGGAAAAAAATGAAAATGCGTCAAATTCTTACAAACTTTGCACAACAACAGACACTATCATTATGACTATGAAAACACCCAAAATATTTAGTTTAGTTATTTAGTAGTCCTAATATGTCATTGGCCGATTTTTGTATTTGTAAATGGCAATGGTTATCAATGATCTTGGCAATCTTTTTCGTCATCCTCTTTAATAATTCTCCATTATGGTATTTTTTTAATTTATTGCTACTATAATTGTTATTTTATAAATACTTATATTTTCCTCGAAATGGCATCTACTTTTTGCCGAAGACTTCACTTTACTCGTTGAATTAATGAAGTTCGAAGACAAACTCGATTCCCCTGGCTGGTTTATTGCTCGCAAGGTGTAAACTAACGGTGAATTATTCTATTGGGTTCAGGCGGGCTTTATTACCCCCTATCATCTTTGTCGTCACATCATCACGATCATAAACGCATGCTTAGTGATGGCATAGCATGATCTACTGGAAATTCTGCAACATGAAAATATACAGTAATATGGTAACTGAGTAGTACGAAATCTTTCTATAACATTTCCGATTAATTCACTATATTATAAAAATAATATTTTAATTAGATGTTTATTCGAATATGGTAGCCAAAAGTTATTTTGTAAAATAAAACACCGTAAAATTGCAAGCTATGCTTATAATTAAAGAAACTGCGAATTATAATATTATATAATCACTTATAATATGATAAATATAGTAAAATAGAGGCAGTGAGTATTCGAAAATGAAATAAACGTTATATTAGAATAAAAAATATTATTCAATTTATTTAAATTACTTTCTTCTAGTTCTTTAAAAATATATACTATATTATATGGAGTAACAATTTTATAATGATATTATTATAGTTAAGAGTAATTTTTAAAAAGTTTGAATAAAAATCACATACGATATAACTGTATCTGTTATAAAATTATAAACAATATCGAAGATATGTTTTTACTTTAAATTTAATTAATTATTACTATTACATCAAGAAATATTAACATTTATATAAGAAAATTTCTTTTTAGTTCGTAGTTTAACCTTTATTACATCGATCCATTTGGAAGGGAAATTAACAACAGTAATACACGAAACATACTTGAGTTCGTGGGATCGAAACATAATTTGAACGTATCGATAGCTCACAAGGCGGCCACATATCCTTTCTTTAAAAGCAGAAAATCAAAATTACGCGTACATGAACGATCCACCACAGGCTGATATTGAAATGGAATCCTACCTTCATTGGATCGGAATGCGCGTTTACAATCCCATACGCTCTACATCCAGCATATAGTACGTGATGTGCTCGCAACCGCTATATATAAAGTGGTATTATTGACCACGATGCTCGATAGAATTTTTATTGGTATAATTACAACAAATTGATTCCGATGAAAACATTTATTACACGGCTGATACCAGCGTTCGACATCGCATTTAAAATTGATCCTACTGAAATTTAAATTATGTTTTATTCAGTAATCATGATTATAGTGAGATTTTATAACAAATGTATTGTTTTAGAATCCGTCTAAAATTCATTTCATATGACTGGTTCTGTAAATAATTAATAATTTTATTACATACATATAATTTTAACATAACATTTTGTTATGAAAACAAATTGCTTTGTTATGAAAATCGACAGAACCAAATGCGAAAATAAAATTTACAAAACCCGAAGAAGTTTCAAACAATTCAAGCGCCTGACTTTGCGTTAAAGATAAATTACACGTACGGCACAAAACGCCATTTTATTAAATTCGATTCCTTTAATTTCGTTCAAGTAATATCATTTTTGTTAATACTAAATGTCGTAATTTAGTAATAAAAGGATTTCCCGCAACAAAAATCCAAGCCAATCTTCGGATTGCAAGTATATGGCATACGTCATTATCCTTGCGTGGAATACCTGCGCGTGCGTCCTGCGTGCTTACAAATCGTTCTTCTGCTTTCTATTCACTTATTTTATTTGCTACTCTAACCAAATGGCATGGTTGCGGTGATTACATCCACACACGATAGCATCATACATCTAACGAATCAGGGGCTTGATAATAAGCAATTATTCATTTCTTTTAATCAATCGCAATCAGCAAGAATTGCTTACAGTGTAACCAACACACAGATTTACCTCATAATTTATGATACTTAATGATGAAATTGTACGTTACGTCCACGCATGCAATTTATTTTAAGCAGAAAATCGAAAAGTTATCAATAAAAACTTTCGTGGCATTCTTTGACGAATATTCTATTTTAGACTAAATTCCGAAACGGGAAAAAAAACAAGGAAACCAAATATCAAATAATAAAAGCTGCGACAACTAGTGACCATTCAAAGAGTCAGTTAATGACCTTATGACCCTACGGTGAACGAGTCGCTATCAACCTAATGAAATCATCCTTCCCACAGAAGGATGGCTATAAAGATTGGAAGAAAATGATTGAAAAGCGTTGATGCTTGAGCGAAATCGTCTATTGGAAAACAAATGTAAGCTGCGTGCGTACGCAGTGATCCGAGACAAATGAGATAACATTGCCAAGCCTCCCCTTGATATATACCGCCTCGTGTGCGATCACGTGAGATTCTTTGCGTATACTACGTGTCTGTCAGGAACTGAAAGTGCATTTACTTGCGGTAGCGAAATCAGTGGTCTTGCGGCGAATCCGCGTTCAATTTGTATTGTTACAGATGAACATCTTATCCCCGGTGTACAGATGTAGATGTATATCCAACCAAAGGTCTTTTGTGCCTTGCCGATATATTGCCCATTCGATTATCGAGATATTGGCTGTGATTCCCGCAATTTCAAAACAATAAGAAATTCAGAAGACTCTGTTGATAACCGTTGCCTGCAGGGTAATCATGGCGAATGATTATGAAACGGTCCAGTTTGGTGAGAATCGTGAGACGTTTTATTATCAGTCGAGAATATTTTGTCAGTAAGACTGCTTAAGACTGAAAATTTATTCGTGGTTAGTCGATCGCTTCTTAATACCTTGTTTCCCATGTGGGCGTTCGCTCCGCTTGACCCCTGCAGATGATCAAGGGAAGGGAGTCATCGGATCAACGATCATAGTTGTGGCAATTATTAATCACGTTATGAGATACTTGGACCAGCGATAGAAGATAGCAGGTATTGATGACCATTTTGTTTTGCGAGAGAAATAAGGGAGAGAAACAAGGAAGGAGACTAAGGGAACAAACAAAGTGCAGATGACCATGTAATTATTGTTGATATGATTTTTGTGGAGCTTAGGGGTTCGCTGCACTGTATAGTTGATGTATTTTTAAAGTGTTGATTGTTATTGGCGATTGCGGATTATGTTTAATATATTAGATGAGAAGATTTGTAAGCATTTAACTAGATGGTTGGAACTGTGTTGAAGTTCGAAGAAGTATTATTATACAAATAAATTTGGGTCAGTGGGCATGGTATCATTTCGATCATTTCTTGTTACGTTTTCGAAGTTTAATGCCCTCTGAATGCATTGAATTTTGTATCTCAAGGTTCCATCGAATTTTATTACGTATTTAATATGTGTTTTTAAACCAAACAATTTACACTCACAGAACAGGAAATAGACAAATCTAATCTCAACTTTATCGTTTCTTCCCAAAAGAATTCTAAATTAATAACATACTTTCGTTATATTCAATTTTAATCCACCTACTTAAATTAGCCCGCAATCCTTCTAGATATCTTTCACACTAAATCATTGTTCATTTTGCAAGGTCAAACTGCAATTAAATTTCGTTATCATTACTTCACTTATCCATGTGTCATTAGGTTTATTGCGAGTACATGATGTTGACCAATGGGCAAGAGCTTGAGTAATAAAAATATGCAGAAGAAAAAAGTCATATAAGATCGGACTGCAACGAACACAAGGAACGACTGAATCAAACTGTAGCAGAGGGAGAGAGAGAAATGGCGCATGGCAAGGAAGAGAGAAATCAAGACAAATAAAACGAGCGAAGAGACGCGAGTAACGAGGAAGGTGGGAATCGAGAGTCAGACTGCACGGTGCAGAGGGAAATAGAGCGATGTTGAAGATCCTTTGTTGAACCAGGCGTCTTTGTTACTGTCCACGTCCGCTCTGGATGTCTGTACGTTTTTTCGCCTCGGACGTCAGGCACACGAATTTCCTTCTCGCCTCTCTGCCTTCTCGCGTTAAGGTTATATTCGCGTTCCCACGATGCGGAAGCGAGTGCATCGATCCTACACATTTTCCTGTTTTAATAGGCTCTGCACCTAGGAACTGATATACGGCTTTATTCCAGTCAGGGAAATTATCATGTTTAAAGTGACGTTACTTTTTAGTGGGTCTACATTGCTAGGTGTTAATGGTTGAGACAGAGATGTTGCGTGCGTTCCGAGTTTGATAAGATAATTATTGGCGTTGCAAAATTTGCTTGAAATTCTAACACAATGATGACTGCATATCGTTTTGATACAAATTTTTGCATTGGGACCTGTCCAAATTAAACTTATAAAACGAACGAAAAATGATGTACGTACAGATCTTGGTTGCAATAGGATTGCATTTGAAATTAAGAATTGTCTGATAATCACAGGGAAAACAAACTACTATACATTCGTAACAGTTTAGCACTGTGCTTTGAATCGTTCAATATAACGGAGAAAAGAAATAATAGTTGAATTCCAAAATCAGCCCATTTTAAAAAGCGCAACCGGTTAGCGCGGGCATTTGACATCATTAACTTGTTGTGTAGTCGTAAAGAATTGTAAATTAACAATGTCTTTGAACCCAAATTACAATAAGGTCCCTCTTGAATGAAATTCTCGCTTAAATGCACGAGTAGATCCCCACAGCGGTGACTTTTCACGGCAACAAGATCAAAGCTACTTTTGATTGAATCATTTTTCTGTCGCGAATTTCGCTGCATTTTTGTTCGGGCGACAATCAGCTCAACAATTGTTTCATCGCAGAAAAAAGTTGATCTAAGCTGCGTCCTTAACTTCTTTTCCTAATTCCGCGGCCTTTCTCTACAGAGAAAGTCCATGCTTTCGGATGATTCTCGCAAGCCTTCTCTCTTCACGACGACAGTAATTACCGTCACGATTGAACGTGCGAGAGGCGGTCTCGCATTTCGTATGTTTTCCCTTGATACACATTGAGTAACAAAAACATGCCGATAATTCGATAGCAATAGTAATTTCTTTTTCATGATCATTAGGTATCATAAAGCAAGGCAGTTTCATGTTCCCGGCTTCGTAACTGTTTCGCAGTTAGATTATGAATATAAATCTTGCGTTTAACGAAAGTTTGATTTCATAAACGTGTTTTACCGTAACGAAATTTGAATATTGCGCTTTTAAATGTATCAGTATCAAATGATCATTAATTTAATTGTAGCTTGAAATAATTTGAAAAAAAAAACAAAAACAATCGTTTATATGCCAGAGTCGAATATAGCCGTTTAAAATCAAGTTAATAATTCATTTTTATTGAAGCAGATATGAATAATTATTAAGAAGTTGGTGGAGGAAACAAAAAAACGACTGAAACTAAACCTCTAGTTGTTCACTGGAAAATAGAGTTGTGACAGCTAAAATCTGTAGCTACAGGCAGGAATTTAAGAACATCTGTAGTTGCAGTGTCTAAGATAATTTTCTACGTCTTACAATTCTATGAAAGTAAGTACAATAATCATGCAAATTTAAGCACCTCCTTGACTGATATTTATATGTTTATAAGTGGGAAATATGAGAAAAATGGCGAAGATTCGGTTCTTAAACGCAAAAACACGGAAAAATACAATGGAGGACAATGTAATCCTAAGTTCATAAATTACGATTCCGAATCACCGATATCGCAGAATACGCGGACTTCGAGCTGGTCTGACTATTTTTATCGCGGCCTGCAAGTGGGCACTTAGCAAGATACACGAACACCATGCAGCGAAGGCGCGCGAGCAAAAAAGTCGACTGTAGCTAAGTATTATGTTTAATTTTGTCGTTAACCGTGAATTCGCGTTAATATAACTGTAATTACAGTCGTCGATACGACCATAATTGCAGCGACTTGAACTTTATACGCGGCTTCTATTGCAACAACGAAAATCAGCCGCTTTCCTGCAGCGTGGAAATAACGGGCTTAATAATAACTTTATTAAATAAGAGTTTGAAATAATTGAATAATAAATGGAGTTGTTCATTGGCTCCATGTGGCAGATTTGTGAACCGATAAATTATTAATAACGGTTTGGGCTTAAAATAATTAAGATTGTATTGCGAGTGTCTCATGCCGTGTTTAGTTACGTATATATATTTCCATTATTCTCAATTATGTTCAGACAACTTTAAGGTTTAAATTTCTTAAAAACGTGATAAACAAGTGATTCTTGAATGTGACATATAGAAATCTGTTACACATCAAATGACTAACGTAAGAAACATTCTATGCATTTGAAACTAAATTTTCTTAAAAGATATAGCAACTTTATCTCTTTAAATCTATATATTTAACTTACTTTTTTTATTTACATTTATATCGTATTTTTCAGCATTTATTTAATACACCAAATACGCAAATTTGACGTAAATTAACATACATAAAAATTAAGTAGAATTTTTGCTCAAATTATATTTTACTTAGCTATTGTGATTGAAGAGAATAGAAATACAAAAAAATTGAAAGAATTCTGTGTTTCAAATCGTATTAATGGGACGGTAAAATACTCAAATTTGTGTAACAAAATTTCATTGACTATAAACAAAACACAAATTGCAAAAGCAAGAGGCGTTATAATTGAGATCGCTATATTGTACATGTATGTGCACGTACGCACACACACACAATGAAACTCCAATTTTACGATACCTCAGTGTAGACCTTCGATTCGGAGAGACGAGCTGAAGCAACAGGTGCGCGAAACCAACCACGACATAAAACTGCCTTATGCAAATACTTGCACAAATCGCAAGATGAATATACCCTTTTCAAATTTTCATATAAACATACAGATGGAAAATAATATGTTACCAGAAATCAAACCCTCGTATATGAAGAGGGTGATGTAACTCAATATAAAATTTTCAGTAATTCAGACGAATTTATGTGGGGCAGAAATCGCGTTATGTTTTATTAAATTCCGATCAATATCATATAATTTTTCTTCTTTTCTTTCCGTATTTAAATAATGCTTTAAACTAAAATCCTATTTCATTTATACAATTTCTCGATCGTTTGAATCTAAATAAAGATCATTATTCACAATTTACTTTTCAAACCTAATTTCATATTTGTGACAATTGCGCCACCCGTGACCTATATACACGAATAATCTGGTTACATATTTTTATTCTAAATATATTCAATGTGTATTAAAGATTGCAAGTCATTAGCGTGAACTTTCTTTCGTTATACAATTGAAACGCAATATTACACATTCGGTCTTTAAACTTTGATAAAGCAAAATCTGTCATATTCTATCTATATTCTATCATATTCTAACTACGACTAATTAAAATTAAATTTAATTTTTGTATATCTTTCTTATTCATTGTACTGGAATTATTATCTTCGCAATTCAATTTTTTCATTGATGAAATTGGTTTTCGGTTCAGAAATATTTCCTCTCTCCTTTTATTCGAACAGTTCGTGAGGCACCGTGGAACCATGGCTATCTAGCGTGTCTTCTTGAATGTTTTAAGCGGCGAGCAGACTACTCACGAGGTGCAGCGGACCGCGAAATCGACGCTCACATATGAACTAGGAATGAAGTTTGCCTTTTTTTCATCGTGTTCTTGACTCTTCCTTCTTCTGCTGTCTATATTTTTCTGACTGCGTTTATCTTCGTATTGTGTTTCTCATCGTTTTAGTAGGAGGGCCTTAAAAAATAAAAAGTTCATATGAAAGAAAGACAGCGCAGATAAATGAAGTGATTTGGGAGCAAGTTTACTTTTTTTTCTCTTCGTCGAATGTTTTGATATTTGGTTGCGCGTACGTACAGACGCGAAAAGAAAGCGATGCTTTGGTTTCTCAGATAACTTCGAACCCTATATTATTAGGCGCTTTATTATGAATGTAAGTTGTTTTTCTAAAGATAAATTACAGCTCGTAATGCGATATTCAAATCGCGCAAAAAAGTTTATCTAACAGTTTAATATTAATTTACAAAGTGAAATAATATCTATAATTTGTAGTAATGTCAAGGAGTTCAATAATGTGCAGCATTTACGATTATTTTTTTACTTTAATTTGCAATTTAGAAATTACAGTGTATAGATTCTAATGCCACAATGCGAAGTAAACATTATAATTTATTTACGAAAATGAAGTTAAAGTTGTTGCCGGTTATGCCATTGTCTATCACGTTATAACACAAAATATACAGTTAGTTCTATTTTCGACTTGAATTTATAGTCTTCGCTCGAGGAAACCAGTATTTAAAAAGTTTTCAATCGCGTCGATAATTATTTATTGTATATTATAAAAAATGATACTGCATTTTGTGTCATTTTTAGTCAGCAAATTAATAAGTCGCCTAAGAATATGACTGGTACCTATTTCTTACAAAAATAAATAAATTAATATCCCCAAAATTCATAATATATACATATATTTAATACATCACAAAATAATTTACAATGACGCATTAATTACGATATATAACCAGCATTAATATTAATATGATAAATGTCTAAGCATGCGTTTGTTCATGAACACATTTTGTTTACAGTTAGAATCGCGATTATGAGACTAATATAGTCGGGTGGCGTAATAAAATTTGCTGACAAAACCAATCAGTTTTATAATAAAAATGAATGCCCGTAAAAACTGCATGTCTACATATAGTTCCTAAGCAAAAACTAACAACGTTACAAAGTTTCGTTAGCGAAAAGCAGCATTGGATTAAAGCAACAGTAATGGGAGGTTTATGAAACAGTACCTTCCTGTAACATGTCTTATATATTTGAAAAGTTTGAAAAGTGGAGGTGCAATTGCATGACGCGCGCGAGAGCAAGATTTATCGTCGCTGTAGGTAGCTCGATGTGCGCCGATAAAAGAGGAGGAAGACGAGAAGAGAACAGAGAGAAGATGATTTCACGAGTAAGTCACGACCTCGTGTTCCTCAACACGTGTGCTGTGCATGCATGCCCGCCTGCCTGGCTGCACTCCTCACGGAGTTACAACATTTTACGTGCAGTTACACGCATCGTCGCGCGTACGGCATGTTTCACGACTTAGTAATCTTAAGATAACTATTTTATTATGATTATTATTTTCAGCGTTATCATTGTATTCAAAAACAGCGTTTAAATGCGTTATTACCCCGCGCGTTTTTACGCGCATAATAACACGCTTGTGTTGGTTTTCATTTTTGCGATCCCTTGACGTTTGGCTTCGCGAATTAAAACTCCGATCTCGAGTATTTTAGACTTTAATTAAACTCACTTTTCAATACGGAATCAAACGTTGCCTGTTTCACGCATTGAAATTGTAAAATTACAATAAACGCCGCTGCTCTTGCGTGAGAAAGTTGTTTTTTCTTGCTTTCGCGGTACATTGTATCACTAGGGAGTAAAGTGGCGTTTATGATTTGCGCGCGGGAAAGTTGATTTTCTTTGTCGGTGTTTGCAGAAGCATTAGGAGGAAAAAATTTTGTTTTTCGACGACGCGAAAGTTCGTGCATTTTTAATATTTGTTCGTTTGGGGTGTCATTGGTTGGCCGGTCGGCTGCGACTCGGACGATTTGCGTCGGTTGTTAAATAATAACGTTGTTCCGCCAGGCTGTTGAAGTTTTGTTGATTGCATTTGATAATCGGCAGAATGAAAACAAGAAAAAAGGTGAATGCTTCATTGCAAAGTGGTTTTTAAGAAATGACGTGCGTGTCGAGCGATGCGATCGATGAGCCTTTTTATTTTTTCCTGCCCTCACTAGCGCGCCCCACGATATGTCGTGCCATCTGACAATTTGTACGAACTTTTCGTTTCTTTAAAGAATTCTTCTTTTTAGGGGCAAGCCTTCATAGATTGCACCGTAGCAATAGGAAATTAGTCTTTTTAAATACCTGTCTAATGATAGTGAGCAAAAAACGCACTTTATTTACATTCGTTAGTTAGTCGGGTGGCGGCGCTATAATTGGATTTCCATGTAGCGCATGTATGACGGTTTGATAGCGAATATTCTGCGTTTTAGGAAAATAGCAAATAAGCCAGATTTTTTGTTTAAGTTTTTTTTTTTCAAGCCTGAAAGTTATGTTTGAATTCGATCGGGAACTTATGGCGCAGGTATGGTGGAACAAAAATTGTCCGATGTTCATGATAAAATCATTAACCTCCATCCGATAAGAAAAACAATTAAAACAAGTCACGGAAGGACAAAAGGCACAACGAAAGCAAATCAAACAACGTTGCTTCCACGTTAATTCCACGAAATCGGAAATTACTTCGGCAGAATTAATATTGAAATGTAGTTCATTAAAATGCCGCGGCCGAATTTTAATTAGACCAATAAATTGCGCGACGCTTCCAGCACGTAACCGTGAATCCACGTCTGCAACCCTTTCGCGCGAGCGCAAAAAACCCTAATCAATTAGAATTCGAGAACGCGGAGGAACGAAAAGATTTTGAGACGAGACGAACAATGTCTCGATTCAGTCGCACAAATCAATTTCTAACCATTAGCGTAGGACATTAAATCCGGAATGGCCGCGCATGCATCGCAATGGAACGCCGCCGGCGAATATCGAAATAAAAAGGGGGAAAGAAACGGAAACGACGAATTCTAATCTTAATGAGACGTTGTTCATCGGCGCGCGAACTCCGAGAGAGGATCATTCTCGCAGATACATTAAAAGAAAAAAGGACGAAGGAGGGCGAAAAAGTCGGTAAAAAGGCTCAAAAGGATTCGGAGGCAAAAAAGGAAGAAAAAAAAAGAAGAGTCGCGAGGACGACGAAACGAACGGGAAAAGAATGCGCGGGGGGGTAGAGGGACGGGGGTGCTCGATCGCCAGGCACCGCCGTTCGTGTCGCCCCTTCTGAGAAGGGCTGCTAAGACTGCGGAATAAGGGTGGATTCGACGTGCAGGTGGGACGCGGGCGGCGGAGGCTTTCAAGGGGAACAAACGAAGGAGGATCGAGGGTGGTCCGAGAGACAAAGAAGGACTCTAATGTATGCCTGCCGAGAGAGACTATAAAAATCAATACCTCAAATTACCGGGCTCTGCTTAATTTTCTTCGAGCGAGCCACCCTTCCTCGTAAGTTCGCCCCCTCCTCCTTCTGCCCCCGGCCCTTCGTCCAAGAAGGATTCTTCCTTGCGTCCGGATTCTTCCAGCCGCATTCGCATGCGGGGAGACCCTGCACGCGAACCCACAGAACCTCATACGAGAATTTTTTGAATTAATGCAGGTGGCGACGTCCACGGGGCGATCGGGTGTTGACGGGCGTGGGTGCAAATTGTACCTTATCCTCCTATAAAGACGGTCAGAGGTCAGCAGTTGAAAGTCACGTGGATTATGGTTTTATTACATGCTTTTTTTCATATGTGAACTTGTATAAAATCCTATTTGGTTCTGAATATGATTAAACGCTCGAAGAGGTGAAATAAAAATATACAAATAACGACTGGTATTTGTATTAAAATTGAGTATGAATATTTATTCTTGTTGGATCTAGACCATTGGCATGTTTGAAACGAAGTTATGGTATTTAATGAATGGATATTTCAAAAGGATAGTTTAAGAAGCGGCATTTTATTTAAGATTTTGAATGCCGAAATTAAAAGAGTTTTGGATTGATTTACTTTGAAATTAACTTCGAACGATTTTATTGCATTTATTATAGAATTATTTCTTCAACTCAAAATAAAAGGTCGTTCAAAAACACGAAACGACTGGAACGAAAGCAGCAAATAAAACTGAAATAAAACCAACAGAGCATTCCAATCAATTTCGAATAAGTCTGCATGGAAAAAATATACCGCACAATTCCATTAGCCTTCCACATACCTTATTTAAACTTTCCTACAGTCATTTTCTACATTTCCTTTCCGCACTCTGTTTCATATTCCAGTTCAACATACTCCCGCATACCCGCGACTGTTCTAACCCATCAAAATCCCAAAATTCTGTCCAAACGAATATCTTTAATCCGAAGGAATGCATGAAGCAACTCGATCGATAACGATTATAAATCATGCATTTAATTCGCAACGAAGGGCTGTTTAAATTTTTACAAC
Source organism: Psilanteris sp. ZL-2020 (assembly GCA_022817085.1). NCBI lineage: Eukaryota > Metazoa > Arthropoda > Insecta > Hymenoptera > Scelionidae > Psilanteris > Psilanteris sp. ZL-2020. The sequence goes on along the minus strand of JABFQC010001361.1, from coordinate 7,472 downwards.
TTGAAATCCATCTGCTGAAACATTTTGCATTAGATTTCATAAAAAGCAGCTATTTCGACTGTTCAAACTTTCTTAATTGAAAAGTCTCGTAATGTACATAAATTCACGCACGCCGCGCGTAAAATTCATCAATAAGAATTCATCAGCACGACGGAAACGAAAACACGATTTGCCACGGCGCTCCATCCAGCGGCAACCAAGATTACGACTCGAAAGGGTTGAAGTCGTAATGCTTGATTTTAGTGCCTTCCTCCGCTGCCTGCCGCAACCCTCCTTTTTACTTTTACTCCTCGTCTGATAGCTTTAGCATTTTCCCCTTCGCTCCGTTTGCCAGGCTCCCTCTCGGCCCATTTCTTTCCCACACCTCTGCCGCAACACAACACCCAACTCTTTTCCCGTACACGATTCCTATTTCGGCCGTCATTCTCTCCACTACTTTCACCCGCTTCTTTTTTTACTTTTATCTGACCAACTGACCTGCACAACGAACGTCTTTCGAGAATATGTTATGTTCAACGCTGAGCCGGCCAAGATACTCCAGATTGTCTTCGGCTTGATTTACCTCGTTACATCAACGTTTCGCAAAAAGATCACCGACCTTTTTCATTACATCGTTACAGTCTGCACTTGTAAAGTGAAGAAATGTATTTTGTTACACACTAACGATTCATTTTGAGTCCCACGTCGAGCGCCGGGGACGCTAAACAATTCGCAAACGAAACTTTCGGCGTTTGTAATTCCGCTTGCCATAACGAACCATTTGGCATATGTTTTTAGCGATAATGAGTCGAATGAATGTAATGATTTTGTCAATTACCGTAAAATTAGCATGACTGCATTAATTTCCATAAAAATGCAAATTAAGCGGATGAGAAATTACGTGGGTCCTGGGTAATTAGGACAGGACTGCAAGTTAACTTTCTAAACTGCTTCTGGAGAATTCCGCTTTTAAGATAGTGCGAGTGTCAATGGTTTGTATATTTAATTATGAATAATTAATGTTTAGCTTTTTTGTACTCATTGTAATTTCAATTAGTGTTTTACGGTAGTAGAAAGTTAATAATAATTATTTGTTTTTGGAAGGATGGTTAATTTGGAAATTTTGGTGTTGCAATTAGTTTATTGAATTATAACCAACTTTCAAATTGCGTAATAATCAGAAGTACCCCATATATAGCAATTGAAAAAATAGATTCTTAGGAATATATCAAGGTAAAGCTAGTTTCCATGGTTTAAAAACAATTATCCTGGTTGATTCAAGATTCGACAACACCAAAATCAATTAAGGGAGAAGACAATGGTTTTCAACGTGAACGCTTTTCTACGAGATTTTATAAGGTTTCAATTCTAAATCCAAGTTGAATGAAAATATAAACTGTGATAAAAGTTGGAAAATCCTACTACCACTCTATCTAAACTCCTCCTACAAATGCAAACTTACTAAGACCGAAATTTGTTTTGCATATAACAAACCTACGAAAAAACAAATTATGAGTTATATATTTTGTTTAAGTTATTAACGCGCTACCTATTTGAATTCCAATCGTATCCCATCAATCTAATCCCGCCCCATCCCTCGAGTACTTATATCTACTTTATACATACTTTATATTTACAGTTGTTTAATTCCAATCTGGAAATAAAGGTTCCAGAACTATACTTATGATTCTAACAAATTAATTGCTAATCAAATTATGCTTCTAATAATTTAATTAATAACAGTATTGGTATTCATTTTAAACACATTTAACATTTACAGTATATAACGCAAGACATATATATTGATGATATATTGAAAATAAAAATTGCTTTATTTGTAATTATTAAATATATAATTAATATTTAATCAATGTAAAATAATATTAATACTGATCGATTTTAAATATAAAATAGTATATGATATATTTTTAGCACCTTTATTTCTAATCCATAAAACAATTACACTTTAAATAATTCTGCAAAGACACATGAGAAAAATCTGGATTCGCATATAAGTCCAAATTAATCAATAATATTTATAACAAACAACGTTTCTTGCACGCAACAATGTCTTTTAACAAATATCGCAACGACATCTTTTAGAAGGAAACATGCATCTCATTATCATAGAATTTAGATATTTTGTAAAGCTCTGTACTCTATTTGATTGAGCGGACTAATTATATTATCCACCACGGTTGCGGCATTAATTGCATTTATCAAGCGATCTTTGCGAATATATGTATGGATTAATCTAACTACATTCTCGTCTCATGATTGCTGGCGACATTGAGAAATAAAGAAGATGCTGGAATCATTCGATCAATCATTTTTAATATACAATATATTTTTGCGATTCTAAGTTTCGTAAATTGATAGCAGTTAGATAATGAAGAAGCATATAAATTACTCATATTTATTATATACTTTTGCATCAAAAACAACGTACATGCGTCATATTGCATTTTACTTCAAAAACGGAAATAATCCAATTTCATACAAACTTGCAAGTATCAGTTTGATTGATTGGTTGATTGTCAAAAGTAATTCACTACTAAAACTTAATTCCGACACTTTCATTACGATATTAAAGAGTTTTAAAATTTGTATTTGTTTAAATATTAAGCCATCGCTGAATTTGCAACTCGTCCGTACGAAAAACCATCGGTTAGCATAATTCATAATTAAATTTGATACTCGTATTTCGCATTCTACGATTCTACAATTCATTTCACCTTTTCCACATCGTATCATATTTCGACTATACTCGTGTATCTTATATCTCTACAATCATTTCCGAGTTAGAAACACACACAAGACCAAGTATAAAAGTCGATATACATTCGTCTTATCGTATTTCTAAATTACATAGAATATTCGTACCTAAATTGGTTTGATAAAGTGAAAACATAAAAAAGCCGAAGCAAGTGATTCAAAGTTGAAAAGCCGTAAAAATCGGCCCGAATCTGAACATTAAGCAGTGAAATTGTATCGTAAAGGCGCGTTCGCACGCAGGAAGTCGCAATTACGAACTTTCACATGTGATTTGTCAAACCGATGAAACACGTTCGGCCGACACCGAAACCATTTATTTGCATCAAAATAAAGGATACGCCGTTTCGGCATGAAAAATTTTCGCTGTCAGGTAATACAATACATATTATTCGCTCGCGAGATTATGCACAGTACTTTAGCCATTCGGACGTATTCGTGTATCGTACTTGAGACCCTCGCGTGTGCTTTCGATCGTTTCGCTCTATTCCCCTCGGTTGTGCACCACCCTAATTTCCCCACGTTTTTCGCATACATGCCACACTCGCGAATAAAACATATAATCCACGCTGACACAGTTGTAAATTACAACAAAATATCCCGTGCATTTCGTACTTCTTTAAGGTTTTCGTAAAAACCCACCGACGTGAACTTTGACACACAAATTGATACAGCGCACGTTCGTCGCGAAGTTTACCTCGTTGCTCGGCCAAAATAAAAGCATACAAATAAGGCGAAAACAACGCGAAAACACACGGGCGAACAAAATTGAGTCCATCAAAACAACGAGCTTTAGAATTCAAACAAAGTCGTAGGGGTAAAGTGGCCCATTTGTCTCAAGTTGTACTCGTTGTTTAACTGAAATTACGAAGCAGTTCTTGTAATTCACGTATATTGATAGCGGAACGTGGCACGTGCGTGGGGTCGACAGTTGTGGTAGACGCGATTTAACGTGCACCAAAGTTCGTTGAGAAAGGAAAAAAAATGCAGGAAAAAATACGAAACACGCGCGTCTGTGCATTCTATACGTCGTCCGTTGCTGTGGCTTTGCCGGCAATAATGAACGAGGAACCAATGTCGACGTACGGGTATTGTGAGTACGAGCACGAATTCACGTAAAAAGCAGCGTATGGAGACGTAAAAGAATGCAAATCCGGTGGAGGGCTGAAGCACTCGCTCCGTCGTGCGACGGCCAGTCGGACTAGGTTGTCGCAACCGGAACTGACCAGCGCCACATTGCGCTGGTCATGGTTACGACCGAGGGAACTTTTATCTGTTGTTTTTCTTTCGTTCATTTCCTTTTTTCTCTCTCTCGTCTTGATACTTCTTGCGGGACTTTAGACGCGAAACTATCCAGGAAGGAAGAGATTATCAATTTTCAATTTACAAACGGAGATGTTATGGCGGGGGATAGTAAACAGCGCGAAATATATATTTTACGAATAGAATATTGCATTTTTGCTTACATTTTAACCGATGACAAATTCGACGTTTTCGAAACTAAGAAGAAAAGTACAGACGTCAATAAAACGTATACTTTTTGAAAAATAAAACATTTCATTGTCCTACATTAAAAATGTATGTAAAAATTTACATAAAAATTCAATGATAATGATTTGTAGAAATATTGTGTTTTGTAAGTCTCTTTGTTATCATAACACTAACAGAAGTAACGGAATCGCAATATTACGGATTTTTCTACCCTATCGTAAGTCATGGTTGATCTACTCTCTGGGAAAGTAAAAATAAGAAAGCTAGTGTGAAGAAAAAGAGTGTTGCTGACAATAACATCTTAGAATGAATACTAAGCAGAGAAATCCTACATGGGCGTATCGACCTACGTGATGAGTGAACACTGATAAGAAAATCTGGTAGACAATATACAATAACATTCAATGAGAAATAATAATTGAAAACTTTGCATTATAAAGTCGTTCGCGGGTTGTCAAAATATCTGTAATCAGTATATTTAAATAAATAAAATGTATAACTATTAAGTATTTAACACAAATGCAAATTCACAACATGCAAATTGAAAATAATATACCAAAATGTATAGTAAATATAGTAATATGTTTATATACTTTATAAATATACTTTATAAATATAGTATGTAGGAGATAATGATACACTCTATAAAAATTAGAATATCATATTATGTTATATAAAAAACCATACAATTCGGACTGCGCCACCCTACTATAACAAAAATTACGTTCTGAAATAATCATATCTATATCTGTAAAATTTATAAGATTATATATTTATAGAATATTATCATTGTCAATAATACAAATCCTAAAATGAAAACATATTCATAAACCAACTCGTTGTTCTAACCTAAAAAACGCGCACATATTTTTTGTTTCAATCGACTTGCAAAAATAATGTTGATGCCGGAGCAATTGCTTGCCGAGTAATTTAACGTCGAATTACAATAAAATAAAGAATGATAAAATCAAATAAAAGTTTTACGAGAAGTGATAAAAAGGATGAATGACGTCGAATGCGATTTGCAAAGTGTTAGTACGAGGGCGATTGGTGTTCGTGGGCCGGAGGATAGGGATGGAAGTAATGCTGAAAAAGTACGAGAGAGAAAGCGAAGGTGAGAGAAAGGTGAGAGAATAGCTGGCCACGAGAGAGTGAAAGTCCGACCGGGGTTGGGTGATAAATTGATAGTGGACGCGTGGCACGCGCCTCCGAGCTCCGAGGCTACCAGACCATCGGACGGTACGACACCCTCGGCGCAAGTGGAGCCGAGTTTCTGGTGTGAGGCGTAAGCACGTGAGGAACGCGATCTTGTTTTCTTTTCGCAAAAAAAGCGAGATCTCCCCCGTGGCAAATGTTTGAACACATTATTATATCTCGGGTTTCTATCGTCGAAGTTAAAGGTTACGTGACATATTTCGGATTGAACTTGTATTAAACGCGGCTTTTTTTACTACTAATAATTCGATTGTACATAAAGCGAATAAATAACAGATTTTATTTTACGGTACAAAAATTAATAACAAATATTTTATCATCATTATGATATGTTAACAGTAAAGTGTGATACTTCAAACGTGCAAATTACACGGTGTCGTGTTATAGAAAAAGCGTATCTAATTTGAATATGGATATTGACAATCTTATTCTTTACATTATATTTGTGGAGAAAACAGTACATTCATGGATGTTATTAAAAATGTGTTGTTCGAAACCTTCGGATGGTATGATCTTTGATAAGTAGGGAATGGAAATTTTGCGTAGTCTCGAACGCTTGTAATCGATTTTTTTTATTTCATTCGGTTGCGAAGCATTTTATTACTACGTGGGTACTGAACGAATAATCGTAAATTAACGCTGGGCTAAAGTTCATGAAATATTTGTATTTTTAAACATGTGTTTAGAGTCGTCTTGGACGTGATTATTCTACATGCTGATCATATATTTGAGGCACGTATATGATTATTACTTGCAGGTACCATCGTACCCAAGATAACCACCTCACGACTCCTACAAGGCAACAATCCAACCGTATTTTGCTTACAAGAAATTGTCTTTCAAACAAATCCCATCAGGGCATTTCAAAATAATGTATGAGAACAAAAGTTTATTGTTGTTTGGGAATGAAAAATTATTAGGACAGATCAATAAGCTACAAAATTTTGTTTTAATTTTTTTTTCCTTTTTTTGTTTTTACTTATATAAAAATTCTAATCTAAAATTACAAGTTTCTAATTTGAATTGTAACTGATCTGTATATAATTAGTATGTAACAGAAACTAATCGATATTATTTTTCTTACAAATATGATCTTGCTGCATTCCGTTATTTAAATCTATGGTTCCTTCTTATTATAAAATTAAGTATATAAACTCAGTAGTCCTGACAAGACATTCATTTATTCAGCATCACTATTAGTTAGTTCTCTTTATGTTATATAAATTAGTTCATTCCAATACAATCCAGAAATATAAAATTAAATCTAATTCAATTCATTTAATTTTTCAAGATTATTCAAATCAAGTTACGCGTTGTTGACGTATTCGACATATATGACAGTAATATGTTATATTAAGTATTATTTATATTTGTATAATAAGATTAAAAAATATTAATATTATTTTACAAATTAATCTTTATTTATTGAAACCTTTCATAGCACTCCTTAAAACAAATGTTTTCAAAGTTAGTATCAATATATATAATTATTGTATACTCTTAGTTCATAACAAATTTATGTCAATGTTGCTTTTTGTAGAAGACAAATAAAAACTAAATTATTTTAATAAATTTTTTTATAATGTTTTATTTATTATTTTTTGATGCTTAATATAGAAGACATCACACATGTAATTTTGTTATTATTATCAGAGGTATTTAATTTCACGAATAAATATATGCAGAATACTATATGTAAATGTATTTACTTTTTCTTAAAATATCTAGTTTTTGACCGGTTTTTACTATATATTTTGTATAAAATAATTCAAATGACGTAATTCGACCACGTGTGACATTTATGATTTAACTTTAACCCTGAAATGTGATTAAAGCTAGTGTAGATCAATTGCGAATCAAAATACTTTTATCCAAAAATAGTTGACACAAAAAGAATGCGTCTGAAAAAATACAGAATGTCGGAGCTTTTACACAATTAGCCGACCCAGTGGCAACCTCCGCGATGAAAACCCGAGCCTCGCGGAACTCTGGCATTTGTTACCACGGGTAAAAGT
>JABFQC010001360.1:0-19802 GCA_022817085.1 Psilanteris sp. ZL-2020 | reverse complement strand
ATTATATATAATTGACATTTTTTTTTAACAACATTAATTATCATTACTAATCTATAAATACATTGATTATATATAATAATCAATAAATAAATAATTATCCTTACTGATCAATTAAGTGTAGTTAATGAATTTTTATTATAAAATCTTAAAAATCTAATAGCTTTGGATACAAAATTAAAATTATTTTCTTAAAAATAGACCATATTTATTTTTTATTAAATTATGTTAAATTAACAAAAAATAAACAAAATGCCATATATCTAATAAAATTGCTTGAAAAAATAAAGTGCATTAAAAAGTAATGTATGACAATATATACAATATATTATATATTCATATCTTTTATAATAAATAAACTAAAATAAGTCACATTAATATTAAAACATGATCCTCTTTGTTTCAACTGAATTATGTATTCTTTGCTAATATACAAAGTATTGTTAAAAATTAAATGTACTATATATATATTTTTCTTTTTTTTTGGAATATGAAGGTCAAGCAAAGCATTTAAACAATGTTAAAATAATATACATTTTATTAAATAAATAAACAATTATATATTATAAAATATTATTCTTATCGTCAATAAAGACAATAACAATAATACAGTAAAATATTAATTCAATATGGTTAAAGAATTTGTTATATTACAAACTAATTTCACTCAAATAAAATGAAAAAAATCACATTTGTTAAATTTTTCATTTTATATTAGGTACATTGAATGTAAGCTGCATCTTTTTCTAGAAAAAAAAAAAAGTATTATTAAACAATTAATATGTGATTTACTACTTTTTTTTAGTGTAATTGCATTATAGTACATAACAAAATTGTTTTCGCGTAAATATATACTTCTTCTTATTTTAATGTTAATTTTCTTAAAAATAATCCTGAATGTAAAAAAATACAAATATTATTTTAATTATTAACTAACCTTAAAATGCTGATCTCTGTAAGAACTTAATTCTACAGAAGGCGATGTATTAACGTTTGCTTTCAAAGAAGGTAGCCTGTAATCTGGTGAATCAACCTTGGATTGCATTTTAATTCTATATTCCTGTTCTTAAAATAAAAAAAAAAAAATCTTAAAGATAAGTTAGTTGTTATTGGTATCCAACTAGAAAATTCTTGCAAATAAAATTTTTTATCTTAAAACTTGTTGTAAATTTGTAATGTTGTCAATGTACTACACTTGGAAAACGGAATGAATTGGAATTGAAAATTGAAACGTGAAACAAATATATTAGAATAACAAATGAACAGCGAAACCAGCGAAACATTTCACACTAATCAATGACATCAATTTTTTGAAATATTTTTTTCAAAATTTAATCCGATTAATTTTTATCACATAATTATTTTACTAATTATAAATTTAATTATTATTATATATCTTTACATCTTTAATTATTAATTGGTGAAAGAAGGTTTTATTAATTGTAAAAAACAAGTGAATATTAGAAATAAAATTGAAAATTTTAAGTGACAGAGCATTTAATTAAATTTTACTATATTACGTGTAATTTTATACTAATGATAGATTTCATTCATGCAATTTTGGATTGTACTATTGGAGCTGTTTTTGGAAAAGATATTACTTGTAAAGAACCAGTATATAGATGTGACGAGTATCAACCAGGCATTTTGATGGAATTTGGTCGACCAAGCGTAAAAGTAATACTTCATTAAAACATTACATTTAAAATTATTAAAGTAATACTTATAAAAACAAATAAACTTCAAATATTATATTGTAATTATTGCAAATGTAGGTCAAATTTATTTTGTGCGTAATTTTAAAAATGTGACAGAATTTTAAATAATGGCGCGGAAATTTTATTTCACGTTCTGGTTTTTATAGTTGTAAAATTTGGAATACACGTTTAGGTTCATAAATATCATTTTCGTTACTTAGGTATAAAATTTAATATAGTAAAAACAATTTTATTAAGTGAAAGAAGAATTTCTATTAAATCGGCAGTTTCATTATTATTTAAAATAAAAATGAACGGTATTACAGTACGTATAGAAAATGATCCTATTTCTTAACCTCACCTTTTAGTTTGTTCTAATTTCATAAATTACTTCGTATGCTTCTTTGTTTATATTTATTACTTTTTTATAATAATATTAATTATAACATCTTTGTGATAAAGCTTGTAAAAAAATTCTTGATGCCCTGTGGGCTCTGTGGAGTTCCAGTCATTGCATCCCAAAATGATCCAAAAAATTTATCATTGGATGGCACTAAAAAGTTAGTACGACCATCAGAACTCTCAATATATGTACATGATGAAAGCCAACCCCAAGAGAAGATACGGTAATGTTAAAGTAATTATAAGTTTATTAGTTAACTTATACACTAAATAATTAAAGGATTTTATTCATTATTTATTGACTTACTATATTTTAATTTTTCACTTAATTCTGCATTATAAGACATGGTATTTAACTTTATTATATACGTCATAAATTTTATATATTTTATGTAATATTATAATACTAATTTTAATTGTAATTAATTTAATTATTTTTTAGGGATAATACACCACCATCATATTTAGAACAAGGTTTTGGAACTATTCGTAAATCAGTATCAGGATTATTTGGTAACATTTCAGAATATACTGATGTTATTACAAATACAATTGATACTGGCTTAGCACACAGTGAAGGTATGCTTTATTTAAGTATAACATTTTTATATTTTTACTTTTTTTTTGTAGATGTTAAAAAAGATTATATATGCTAATTATAAATTTCAAAAACTTTTCACATATAATATTTTTATATTTTATCTTAAAATTTAAACTTTATATTATTTTAGGTGCAATAAACTATTTACAAGAAGAATCAAATACATTACCCAGAATCGGAGCAGTTGGTGTTGGTGGATTAACTGGATTAATATTTGGACTTCGAGGTGGTAAATTTAAAAAAATAGTTTATACTACTACTGGAGCAGCAACAATTGCAGTATTATGTTATCCAAGACAAGCACAAGAAAGTTGGGACATGGCAAATCATTATGTTAATATTGTATATAATTTTGTATATGGGGGTATGTAATATTTTATTACAAATGTTATAGATTTTTTTGGATAATATAACATAATAATATTCAAAATACATTTAGATGAAGATATGCATGAAGAATTAACACAAAATAAGAATGAAGTAAAAAATGATTTTAATGAAGATTAAAATTAAATATAACCATTTCTATATATTTTTGAAGAATTTGCAAACGAAAGTAAAGTTATTTAAATTGTATACTTACTAATAAACAAATCTTTTTTAGAAACTATTAGAAATACAATATACTTATGATTTTGAAATTATTATTATTTATAATAAGATGATACTATTTAAGAAAAATATTAAGGTGTTTATTCAAGTTTGACGTAACGGAGTTGGTACATTGCAATACAGAATTATTAAATAATTTATTTATTATCTGTAAGTGACTCAGACTATTCTTTAATCGCAGGAGAATATATTCAAATTACAATTATATCTCAAAATCTGCAATATCTGTCAAAATCGCTTGAAGAACCACTTTAACATCAATTAAAATGTCATTATTATTCTTTTAATTCATTTTACCAATTTTTAATATCGATGTTTAAATTTATAATATAAATAAAATATAGTTAGTTTATATGTAATATATTGAAATGTCCTAAAAGTATATTGTTTTTTAATTATATTTAAATTATATAATTTTCAAGCAAATTAAGATGGTTCATATTTCTTTAGTAAAACCTGGAGATGAGAAAAAGTTAGATATGCATTGGCCTGACATTTCAAATTTCAAATTGCCAACGACATTTTCGGAAATTTCTGATAAAGCTGTCAATGCTGGAAATACTATAATGGGTATTTTTACTTCAGATACTGATAAATCTATAGAAACAACAGATCAAAAAAAGGTAATTGTTAAAGCAATAACAAATATTTTTGCTTCATAAATTGTTTTATAAGATAGTAATTGCATTTTAATTTATTTGTCTGTCAGAATAATACATCTTCTGAGGAGACCAAACAATAATAGTGAAGAAAGATGAACCTAGTGTCGACTTATACATAAGATGTATAGTAAATTATTATTTAGTTTTGAAATTTTATTTAAGCAGTATCAAATTTTCTGTACATAAATAATCATGAATATTAATTAAACAAATGTAATGGATAATAAAAATTACTTCTATCATGTATTTTTAAAGTATATTTATTTTATTTTTTAAAATTATTATATGTTTAATGCTTGTTTATAAAATAAAAACTAAATATTACTCAAAGTTTTCATGTTGGTAGCAGGATGTTAACAAACTGACTAATTAGGGGTTAACATAAGAATGGAGTTTAAATTAGCGGTTATGAGCTAATTATTTTTAAATGTTAATCAAATTAAAATGCAATTTATTTAATTTTCTGTTATTTAGTACTCTATTAATTTGATTAAATTAATTTTGTATACTTACATTATTATATTGATAAAATACAAAGATATTAATTATATTATTCGTTATTATATTTTTAAGCAATACTTTTAAGCATATACCAATATAAATTATACATGTACTAAATGAATACCAAATATTTAAAAACAGAAATTTGTTTATATCATTTTGTATTTTTTTATTGTTATTTAATTGCACCTTTCTGTAATAATCATATTACTAACAATTAAAACATTTTATTAAAAAAATACTTATTAAATATTTTTTTTGTAAAACTTGTTACATCGAACATAAATTCATGAAATATATTTATTTTAAACTTTAACATTAATCTATAATAAAACATAAAGGTTTAATATTATAATTGTTATTAATAACAATAATTTATAATTTGTATTATTTGAAGAATAATTAAACTATAATTAATTAGATTATTATTCACAAATTATGTTTTAATCATTGTTAACATATATGTAAAGTAGCAAGTATGTACCATCAAAAGAAGTGATTATCTGTTATCTAAATTATTTAATTCTAATCATACATCCATACCGTTTAAAATACACAACCAATTTTTTAATATTGATTTTATTATTAAAATAATATATCCATGATTTATATCATAACTTGGTGCATTGCATTCATTAAGTGTAATTATTTATAATATATTAATCAACAGAAAATTATAATTTTTGTTCATGTATTTTCATTTCTCATTCCAAACTCAAGCTTTTTCCAAAAAATTCGTTACAACGGAAATGCTGATTTACATCATAAATAAAGAGTAAAACAAGGCGACTATTATTGCGATTTTCATTCTTAAGAACATGCTTGCTCAGTAGCCAGGTCAGGCCAGGCCAGTCGCCAATCCTCACGACGTCACTAGAGTATCGCGATTTCCCGCGCTTTACGCCGTACGGCCGTTAGATGGCGTATGACGTATCTTTACGTTTGGTTCGCACGACCGCATGAGGGGTCCCGTTTCGACAATCGATGACAGTCTCACGAAACGTACCAACGAAAAGTACAGATCGCTGGTGCGTGTCAAGTATCCGCGCTATCGCTTCAACGTTTCTCGATTGACAAAAGTCGCACAATTCGAAAACAGAGCGCGAATCGCGCGCGTCCGCGGGTCTCGTCCTGCGACCTATGATATAGCTGAATCGGCCGTTCCGACGCCGTAATTTAGTAAACCGAGGCATGACAACGCGTGTCGTGGACCGATAAATCGGTATCGTTGTGAAGGATCTGAAAGCGGTGGTTTTTCGGTGCCGAGAGAACGTGTACGCGCGTGCAGCCGGCTGCATGCAGAGGCATACGATCGACGATCGTGTTGTGGCACCTCTAACCTCGTCCTTTTCGCTTTGACTTAAGGACGCATGTCGGATCACACCAAAATGTAAGTTCCGTGTCAGGTTTGTCTGTGTTGTGCGAATTGAAACGCGATTGCACCCACCGGTTTGTTTACGGTTAATTATTTGTTCAGTTTATGACAGCTGTCAAATGGAGAATATAAAAAGTACACGTATTGTGTTGTTTGAGAATTCGCCGCAGTTGCTGCGAACTGGCGCAATGTTTTTTCTTTGCATCTGCTTTAAAGTACGACGATTCGCGCGTCGGCGATTATGACATAATTTCAGCAGATAAATGACGATTTCAACGAGGCCGTACTTGTGTTGCGGAGTTTGCGTTTCGCCTCGATACTACAGCTGAGAGCGATCGATCGTCAGTAAACACTGGAGCCTCGTGTGGCATGGATGCCTCACGTACAGGGTTGGGCGGACGCTTTGAAATGTGTTGCGAAAATGCTTTTACGCAGCACCCTCTCTACTCCTCGTCTACGATATTTGGCTCTGTTTCTTATCATCGACCAATGATGCACAAAATGCTTAAATCCTTATCTTAAATAAACAGCTTGTCATTTATTTCAACACACCGAGGATGAGTTAAGCTTTATTTTCTATTTTTATAACACTTTTGGATTATTAATATAAGTACAAAATAAATCTTGTGTTTACATCCTTGATGGAAATACTTTTCTTATATAGCGTCACTGTCTCGTTTCATTAAAATGCTTATAAACAAATATTTTCACTTTTCAGAGACTACGTCAGTCGCGATGTAGTCTATATATTTAACCGAGCCAATGTCTACGTGAGGATGCACACGAATTTGTTCTTGTAGGTCGCTTCGGACGATTTTGATTAATCGAAATGGAATGACAATAAAGCATCAACGTTTGATTGAGGTGATTGCTGCTGCAAGGTGTTGCGAGCAGGACCAGTCTATTTACCATTCGCCAAATAGTCGTGTCCAATTTTTTGCGCAGATGTAGCAGCAACTTGCAATCAATTACCTGTTAAATATTAATTGGATAATAATTGCTCTTTCACGTTTTTAAACAAAATTTAATTAAGTAAAACTGCGGTGAATGTCAGCTATATTATGTCAATGAGTTTTTCGATTCATTTATAATGTATGGCAGTTGAATGATAGATTTGTCGTATACATTGATAAGATTGGACTAAAATGTACTATATGTAATGCAGTTATATATTAAATTCTGCATATAAATAAATTTCTATAAATGGTGTTAAACTAGTTTATTGGGAGGGAAGAATAGATTTGTTGATATTATGACATTAAGACAAATCATGATTGATACTAATTGTAAAATATATAATATTTTATTTGTATAAATTTATATCAACATTTATTCAATTATACAGGTAAATAATATCATTGTTTGTCTTTTTATTAAATATAATTATTTAATCTGGAATATTAAAGTTTTATATAAAAAATGGAAAAGAAATTTATTTAATTAAAATATATTGAGAAGCTTTTTGTAGCCCACAGTGTTTTTTAAGTGGAAAAAGGATGTTAACTCGTGTTTTATGTTTCCCCTCTTTTTTTAAAAATACTTAATTTAATTTATTGATGTGAAATTATTTAGAACTTTTATGCTGATGAAATATATATTTTAGAATATAAAGATAAAGAAAATATTATAAAACAAGAGTATATTTTATTTATTGTTTCAAATCTTTATGAATATATCTAAAATTGTTAATTTATCGCATTATTTGTTAATTGTTTTAAAATGGTATGTAGTAAAGCTGCAAGTATAAATTAGTTATGTAAAGAAGTTAATTTGTTAGTATAAAAATTGAAGGTTAATACTCAAATGCTGTTTTATTTTTTTAGTGTTTTCTTGATAAATCTCTGAAAATATAAAATTCATTTCAAATTGAGTAAAACTTACCTTTAATATTTCACACTGTTGAAATGTAAATAAAATATTAATATTTATTAAAACAACACTAAAATCTGTATATGCATTTGTATTTCTGTTAAATAAAACTATACTCTGTAATATAGATTTTGCACAGTTTTATAAATGTTTATGAAATACTTAGTAATATAGTTATAGAAAACTGTATAATTTATAATCTGTGCCAAATAATATAACTAGATAATTAATAATTTTTATGCAACATTTGATTACGTGTTAATTTTTTTAATGTGTAAAATATAATATTGAATGAATATTAATTAGTTAATAATATTTAAGTTTAATTATCCCTATTCGTCGAATATTATGGTTGTTATTATCTAGCCAAATATTTCAATTGAAACCTTTTTATGAATAGTGTTTACATCGATACAAGTTAATCAGAACCAGTTTTACATCAGTTTAAAGAACGTAATATTCCTAGCTAAAGTTTGATTTACCTTGAAGCTTGTCTTAAGTTATAGAGCGTCGAGGAAAGACTAGAAAATAAGATGAAGAAGACAGGAAAACTTATCAGGAGATAAGGAAATTTGCAAAAGTAGTTAATGTGTATGTGACCAAGTTTTCACTTAACAAGAAACTTAATTAATCAATCGCATTGACAGCTTGCTAGCGAATCACTGCAATATAGACGAATGTTTTGGATTAATCAGGTCAAACTTATATTGATTTTAAAATATGACGTAATAGATATAATATTTAACGGTCTATAACTTTTTTATTATTCCATTTAAAAATATGAAAAGAAGTTTATCAATTTAAACACATTTGTATATTTTGTTCTTTTATTCCAGGTTGAATTAATGTTACGGGAATTACAGTATTTTTATAATCATAAACAAAGTTTAATCAGTATTACTTTTTTTTAATACAAGTACATTTTATTTTGTATTCGTGTGCAAGAGTACATTTTTATTACGTAGATGATACGTAATTGTGGTCGTTTTTCATAACATATACATTATCACGAATGATCTCGTGTGTCATTGTAAGACCGAGCGTTACTTAATACCAGGCCTACTAGTACAACTAGTTCAAATGAATACACGCTCATTAACTATAAGCTTACCACGCTGATATACTGTTGGATCTACGGTGATTATATAGATCATACAGGAGATTGCTGAGTGAATATTTGCAATTTAGTTTTATTATAAATAAATTTGTTTTTGTTAGAATTTCGTTCTTACATATTATTAAATTCATTAATATTAAAATAAGTAACTAAAATGGAATAATATGTGTTTAGCGTTGTGATATATATATATATATATATATATATATATATATATATATATATATATATATATATATATATAGGTTTTCATGTGAACATCATATATAATTTTGTGCATATTTAAAATTAGGTTATTATGTTATTATTAACAGCTATTAAACTTTTATTATATTAAATAATTTTTGTATTAATGCACATTTCATATTATTGAGAATATTTGTGTTAAAACAAGTTTATAAATGACGAAATATGCTTATTAAATAATAATGTTAATATGTGACTTTAAAAATGCTTTGTTGCTTTTAGTGCATAATATATGTTTTGAAGAAATAATATTCATCACCAATCTCATACATTTTCTGCCTTCAAATTATGATCTGTAACAGAAGTAAATTATTCTGTTCTTTTAATAATAAATTTTGTATATAATTTTATAATCATTTAACGAAGTATGTTATATATTAAAAAGAAATAAGTATATTTAAGTTACATTAATTAATCAGTGAAGATTAATTTTTAAATCTAGTTTATTTTAAAACCACAATCTACAAAATGGAATATCATTTTTACATTTATAACATTCAATTTGTAATATATTTGGCTTTTCTTCTGGCATTTTCGAGAATTAAGATTCACAAAATAAACCACACCAAAAACAATCCGTAAAAACAGCGCAATATTGTTAATTTATAAAATAATGTTTGAATAACTTTTTGCAAATTTTTGTTTAACTACCAAATATAAATCTGTGTATTTATGATTTTGCATTTTGACTCTGAATTCAAAGATTTAACGAATAATATGTCTTAGATTTGGACGCAATCGTTGCAAGTGTAAATCAATAATTTATTTAACGCATTTAAAACATTTATTTTGATTGCGCGTGATATTTTTAAATCGCGTGACTTGCAATTTGTGCTCTAAAGCTACAAAATGCTTCTAAAGAGTTAATTCTTTCAAATTCGACGTCCGAAGCTGCACGCTCGTTTCTTAAAGTTAACAATTCATTAAATAATATGGAATCGTCCATTACGATAACTTTAATTTTAAGTTCCAAATTAAAACTTCGTCCGCGAAATAGTTCAATTGTTTAATTAAGCTGGCAAGGTATTTGTTTCAATTGCACTCGTAATTCGAAATAGGAGATGACGCGCTGGTCTAATGCCCCCGAGCGAATAGCGCGTGGTTTATAAAACGTGTAATTAGACGAACATTTTTGCTTTCTTTACGAATCCCAATTACGTTATCCTTGCCGAGAGGGGGTTCGTTTACGGCACCTGGTCGTGCGCTACCGATGAGATAAGGCACGTTTCGGCTTAATCCCTCCCAGCTTTTAGATGGTCATTTACGTGTAGATTAGACACCGTTTCACCCAAATGCATAATTATATCTTTACTGATACAGTTCGCTCGATTTCGAATCTTAACCTTACCAAGTCTTAAGAACCGTTTCGTATATAGGACATCGTCAAATGATAATGGAAGTAGCGATATATCAATTCATTCTTGACAGCATAATCAAAGAAACTTAAATTAATTTATTAATTGTAAAATTAAATATTACACTGAGAAAAATAAAACATGAAAAATTACCGTTTGTAATACTAATTTGCGGCCATATGATACAAATCGTCAAAATTTACTGTTTTTAATAGTGATATATTGCCTAACACAACAATACGTTCATATAATATATTAACGATTTTAAAACGTATATAATACGTTTTAAAACTTATTATGCACGTTTAATGTACCTAGACTTAAAATGAACGTTCATAAAAGGCTTCTGGTACGTTGATGTTCTGTTGGGGTTATTATTATTATATTATATATTCACGGAGAAAAATAATCATTAGGCACAACAAAATTGATGGTTACCGTTACTACACTAAGAAAAATTTCTATTAAAAATTACCGTGCCAAAACAGTACTTTGCTGCGATGTTTGTCAACAAAGAATGATTACCGTTAAAGCACTGTAAAAATATAGGAAAATCGAAGTAATGTTTACGATATTTAGCGGTCATTTTTACGTGTTGACAAACATCGCATCAGAATACTGTTTTGGCACAGTAATTTTTAATAGAAATTTTTCAGTGGAGTAGTCCGGGTTAATATGGTGACAACAAGTCTGGCTTGTCAATGTTACTCCCTTTTTTGTAAAAAAATGTACGTATTTTTACAATGCAATACACGGATATATTTGACAATTTATTATAAAATGTACGGATTTTAAATGAAATAAATTGAACTTGTGATTTCAAACTTTAAATTTGTCGTACAAAATAAATTTTAGGTGATCATAATTATGTGGGACGGAATAAACAAAACAGTTACTATCTTTTGTTTTGAAGCCAAGTAACAAGTAACTATTACTTGTATGCCGGTAATATTATCCATTAACTAATTACCGCCGTCGATTATTATTTTTAAGAGCATTATTTTTCTCCGTGTTATAATTCAGTAATTATCTATGCAAATAACTTGATTTTTTCGGTTAAAAACAGTAAATTTTGACGATTTGTATCATATTGTCCCAAATTAGTATTATAAACAGTAATTTTTCAAGTTTTATTTTTCTCAGTGTAGTATTGAAGGAATGGCGCACTGCGATATAATAGGGTGCAAATTATCAAGAATGGATGTTTTGGCGAGCGAAAATTATGCACACAAAATAATTGACTTTCGGCGAGCATCCCAAGTAGAAATTTCTCAAGTAACTCGCGAGTTACTAGAAATTTTATATACAAATTCTCTAGTAACTCACGAGATACTAGACAAATTTCTACTAGGGATGTTTGAAGAACAGATTTCTGTGCTGCGGTTGTAAGCAATTTTATGAACAAATGTTAATGTTTTTGAGAATTTTTATTGAGATTTTATTGAGAATTTTTTCATTGAGAATGTTAATGATGAATTTTTAAATCCGTGTTAAGTTCATCGTGGTATACGTGTAATTTACAATGTGTAGTACTTTTGTCAAACTTTCTTAACAGAATTCTAAGGAAATGCGATTAATTTCAGACAAATTTTTATTTTATAGGTCAAATAACGATTTTTATGACCAATTGCAACAATTTTATGATTATGTTACGTTGATATGTTACATTGAACTTAATAGTTTATATAACTACATAAATTGATTGTTTTAACTATAAAAAGTGAATAATAAAAATTGCTCATATGCTAGATTTCGAATACGTAGGAAAAATAATAAAAATCATAAGCAATTGCGTTACGAGTTAAAGACGTCTATACAAAAATTAAGTACAGTTCACGTTGAATTTTGATTAAATAAATACAAATATTTTAATTAAACATAGTATATTTTCGGAATTAATTTAGTTTAGAAGCTTCATTGATTATGCGACATATATACACATGAAAACGACTACTTTTTTCAGTTATTGCGTAACAATACAAAGAGTTAAAAATTACTGAACTTTACGGTAAAAATATACCGAAAACGAACGGTTATTAAATTGAACAGAAATTTGTATATGAACATTTTTCTATGTTTACATTATAATTTTGAAATAAAACGTTTCCGGTGCGTCTGTATTTTATAATTTTCATTTGATATCTTCAATACCTTTATATTATTTAATATAAAAAAATTGAGTTTGATGAACGAAGTTATAAATTCATACGATATATATAATGTCTGTTTAATCTATAGACGAAAGCTGAAAATTTATTGAAATCATAAAGTCAAAAACAAATGTTATGATAAAGGTTTACGCTCAGAAAGTTTTTGTTTCAATTCGAATGCTTGATGGATAATAAAAGTAAAATAAATAGTCCAATATTAAAAATTATATAATAAAATACACATGTAAATATGTACAATTATCAATGAAGTTGCAATGGATAATAACGAATTTTGAGGAAAAGAGAATTTTTTTTAATTTTGTAAATACGAATCGAACAAAATTATTCTGAAATTTGTTCAATGACAATTAGATTAAATTAAAAGAAATTGATTTTCATTCGCGTTTGCATTCGTATAATTAAATATTAAAATAAATAATTGTACGAAATATATTATTATTGTATTATGTTTAATTACCGTAATTTATATTTATTTATGTAATTCTTATTGATTAATTATACACGTGTAGAAATATTTGAAATAAATGAATTGTAGAATAATGAAGTTAAAAACAAGTACATATAATTCCGAATATTGAAAATTAAATTTAACGTAATTGATAAAATCAAACTACGTTTATATCAGAGCAAATCGGTCAATGTAACGGACAATCGTATACTCGACTGATTTGTTTAATGGTCAATTAGTTGATTTAACTGCCATTGACAGTTATGCCATAGGTATATGTAACAACGCTCTATTAAGGTAACTGTTTAAATTATGATTATTTAATTTGATTTGTTGTATTCGACTGATAAGAATCTAGTTTGGATGCATTCAATGTGTTCATTTTATTTCAAATATATATAGTTATTGACAAGTAACCTTTATTAACATTTAAAGTCTAAAAATAGTATTTGTTAAATTAGCTCAGATATAATTTACTATAGTAAAATATATTTCGAAAAATATACTTTTCACGGCACAATTTAAACAGAATGAATTGCGCATTGAGTTTTCCGGCCAAACTGTTGGTTTTAAACATAAAATTACATTTACAATTTATTAAATATTAATATTCAAAATTTATTTATTTGCGTATTTCAATTAAACGATTATTGGTAGCAAGTTTGCGTGAAATTACATTAGTTAAAAATTAATTCGAAATCGTTTTATTTGTGAACGTGGAAAATTAAGGTCTCTGATGAAATTTATAAATTGAATAAATATAAACATTAAGAAACTGATAATATGTTTCTACTTTATAAATTATTAGCATTTTTTTGGAAAATATTCATATATGGAATTCTGACATTTCGGACATGCTTTAAAACTGAAATAAATAAATCAATGATTGAAGTAACCGATTGATAAAATGGCATTACAGTATTATCAGAACATGTCAATAACGACCTTTATTTCAATTTCACTAATTGTAATTCAATAACCTTCGTCACTTTCCTAAAATTTGCAAATATTATTAAATATTTCATAATGAACAACGTTTTTGTGTGCATCATATACGTGCAAACAACATTATCACTTTTGAGTATAAGAAAGTTATGAAATTAAACAATCGTATAACTTGAAAGTGAAGTTTTTATTGAAAAAATAAGTTATGCTAATTCTGTTCATATTGGACTATTGAAGTGCGTGTATCAAATTCACATATAACAAATAACATTTCTTCGTTCAAACTGATTAAATATATTTTCAGATAACTTTATTTTGAAACGGAATTGGGTATATATTTTATAATTCTTGACACGGTCTTTGACTTGTAAATGTAGTTGCGATTAACCAGTCATAAGACGTTGCATTATTCAAATTAAAAATAATTAATCTCTTAATAAGACTGTTACCGTTTATGTATACTTATGTATATAATATTAAATATGAATAAGAGCGCGTGACAGTTTTAAATTATCAAAACGCAATAATCGATTTCAAATTAAAAAAATGTCAATGTGATTCTTTAGTAAAGCCGTTAATTAAAGAAAAATAACTATTATTTGTTGCAACATTCGGTGTCGGCATACAAACCGACATTTTTTTATATAACATTTATGCGCTGCGTCTGTATAATAATTATTAACAAATTCGTCTTCATATATCAAGTAGAAACTGCGTGTCTTGAAAAGTAATTTTTCATTAAAATTTGTGTAACCACACGTGGTAACGGTCATGATAAATTTAGATTAAAAGTGCCATTTAAGTACATATTTTTCGCTCGGTCTTTTTAACTTGATTCATCAGTCATTTTCTTTTTCGCGATGACATTTTGAATATTATTCCTCTTACTGGTAAAAGCGCCGGAAAATGTGTTAATAAATTACATACATATATCGTATTTTGCAGATTTGAAATTCATCCATTTATTAACAATTGATTCCAGTATATGTACCACAAAAATGCTCACATTTATAATAATATTTGGAATTCTGTCTGCCAATTAGTCCAAATGAATGCAAGGAAATTAAATTAGTATCAGAAAAAAAAAACAAACAAAATAAAATTCGCCATATTCAAAATTACACACTTTCGACCGTTTTAATATTGCAACGAGTGTAAGATGAATTTGTTTAATTAAAATATAATTGTTTCAACTCTAACGCACTGTTATACCTGCTTTTATACACGTGTTATAACATAACTATTTATATACATATTCTGTTATAATTCACAATCAGACGGATTTTTGTAAATTCATATACGTGCGTAATTACTGAATCATTCTTATATACGTTGTCTTATTATTAATACAATTTCGTTGTTTTAGTTCCAACCTAATTAACAAGACAAAAATTAATATCTTAAACCAGAACGACGAAAATACGTACCGACGTATTTCAGATTGTTACTACCAAAAGCTAAAAAGAAATGCATTTTTCATGCAGCTGTGCATACATGCGAAATACATCCTGTTCTCTCTCATCAACTGCGAAACTTAAAACAACGCGTAGCGTTATTACTAGGCTCATTATTTTTCGTCGTCATCTTGCAATTGCAACGGTGCCATCGTACATTGGTCTTGTTGACAGCGAAACACAAACAATACGAGAAAAGACGGAGACAGATCAGGACCGAGATGGAGCGCGCGATAGGCGGGGAACGGGGAGGGGTGGGGGTGGGAGGCAAAAGGGATAGAATAGTATAAAACAAAGGTGGCTCTTCATTTTTCGAATTTCGGTCGCGACCTTCGTCAGTCTGGAAAACCGATGGAAAATCGCTCTCGAGTTCTCATTAAGAGTGGCCTTGTCGACATTTTTTCCCCCTCTGTTTTCACCCCCTCCCCTCCTTCTGGTTTATCGATTCGTTTTGGCTCTTCGCTCTGTTGTCCTGCGGGTTTTCCTATTTTGCATCGGTAACTCGAACCTTCGCAATTTGTTTCTTTATATGCGCAAATGTCGATGCGTCTTATTGGACAATTGTTAATTAACGCAAACATTTGACGCGCGTATTTTGCCAGATGAATTTAAATAACAGCGTATCGTTGCTCGATTTTGTATCGAACAACCGAGTGCGTTCGGCTGTTGAATTAGACACAATTGCATAATGTGAAATGAAAGAATAAATAAAATAAAAGCAATTATTGCGAATGTTTAAATTTGTGTAAAGGTTATTGAATGAATTAAGTATATTACATAATATAATGTATTGTTTAAAAAGTACTCAAATTCATTATCAACTTAATTTAATTATTGTGTATTGCCATCAAAATATTCATATGCGTGTTCATTGAGTGGAATACTTTTAAATAATTGAATTACTAAAATTGATTTGTGTCAATTATTTAAGTTTAATTGAAATCACATATGCACGAGGAAAGTAAAAATTTGTTTATACGCATAAACTTATTGCTATTATTAAACTTTAATATTGATATTTTTACGCCGTTATGGTTAATTGAAAAACTAAAAGTGTCCGAGAACAAATAATATAACGACTTAGTCAACACCGTATACTTTTATCATTTTGTACAGGAATCCTATTACCAACACTCAGCATCGCATATATTTACAATTAAATTAATTTATAAAATAAATTTATACGAAATTTTGGTGGAACCAATATCAAACAAATTATTGCTTTAATTAATCTGTCAATACAGTAATTATATATAATTTAAAAAGAAAAAAAATTCAATTATTATTAAAGAAGTATATAGAAGTATATCATACGTGTATATATGATTATTACATCTTTAATAGCTTTTAATACACAAATTAAAAAAAAATAACTATCAAACGAGACTGTTCAGATGACCGTCTTGAATTCTAAATATCTGTTGTAAATTGGTATTAATATTTTTCATTTTAGTTTTTTTTGTCTTTATTATGTTAAATATTATAAAATTATACTATAATAATGAAAGATCATATACTATATACTAAAATTTATAACTATATTTCTAAATATTTAAATAAAACATCATATAAATGAAATGCAACTCTTTATTATGATGACAAGTATAAAATTGTGTAATTTATTTGTTGTTATGCTAAATAATGTATTAAGATGTTAAATACATAATTTTATTGTATAATTTATACTGTTTAATTACACATTCCACGGTATAATTTTGAAATAACAATTCATTTTTCTAAATGTATAATAATAAATATTTATATATTTATTTGTATTAATCATATTATACTTTTATATAATTTTCGATAATGCCTTTTTACTGGAGATTTAAATGTATTTCACGTGATTGATGTCGTTAATATAAGTCCATCCATTTCCCTGTAGAAATTGATCAGACTATATAGAAATTATAGTCAGAGTGCAAAGTCTAGCTTTGTTGTGGGTTTGATGGAGCGCGTTTTCTGATCGGACCCACAACTCGTCTGATTTCATTCGTTAATATAGGTCGATCGTTTTTAATTATACATGTTACAAAGTTAGTTAATTTAATTAGAAAGATTATAATTTTTTTAATAATATACTTTAGATTCATATTTGCTTTACGATTCCGAAGCATTAAAGTGAAGTTTTAAAACTTTGCACTTTTGTACAGGATATCTTATTATTCTAATAAAGACATATTTTTATAGTATAACGAATTTGTTAAAAACTTCTTTATTGGATGCTTGCAGATGTAAAGAGTCAAACATTTTTCAAAGTTGTTTAGACCATTTAACTGATTTATTGATAAATAACCAGTCCGTTAATAAAAAACAATTCATAATTTTTGTATAATTTAATTGAAAAAGATAAATACAATTTTGTTTGTTCTAGTTATGTTTTAAAAAATAAACGGAAAAAAATTCGCCATTGTAAATTTATATTTTATCAAATTTGTTAACTGTATAGAAAAGCATGCTATAGCTAGATATATATTCAAATTAATATATTCTATATGCTGATAACCGGATATCCGGCTGTAACACGTAGATTCAGGATATACCATTTATTTATATTGGCAGAGATTAAAATCGGTTCAATGCATCGTCAGATGTTTCTTTGAAGCATAAAATATTCTAAGAACTACTACTGATTACTGAGCAATACCAATGAGTCTTTTATTGTTTCTAATTAAAAAAAAATAATAAATGTCTTAATATTAAGTATTCCATGATTATAATATTAAAAGACAAATAATTTCTATTTTCTCTGGTATAATGTAAACCAATTAGCAAGGTCGACAAATCCACAAAGCATTGATTTTAAATCGATTTGAATCTTCGAGCTGAAATTTTGGTCTTTGAAATTAGAACCGTGATTCAAAAGTTCATTACCTATATATTGATATTGAAATAACCCAACGAAATAACAGTAGTAAATTTCGCCAGTCAAATTTATGGCGATAGCAAGCCAAAATTACATTCCAAAATAACATTAAATAATTGGTATATTTAGTTCATTTGGAAATGAAACGATTCCTCGCTTAATCAGGTAACGCGCGCCATTTTCAACCCATTCAAATAAAAATGTATAAATGAAAAGTAGTTTTTAATTATAATCCCCTAACAAATTGTGGCCATTAAAATGTTAATATAAACCAAAATTACGACCATGCCAAATTTGTTGCAACGATTTAAAATAAACACTGATTAAAGAGAACAAGACGGAAAAAATGTAACAAAATAAGAAACAACCGCGCTGACGTGAAACTTGAAACAGAATATTATTGCATTATTTATTTCAAAAGGACATTAACGTACGATTATACTTGCGCGGTAGCATCGAAAATAACTTTTATCGCGCATCCTTATAAATAAAGGCATTAAAGTTGGACGGCCTTATTATCGCGCAAAAAATTATTCCGACGGATGTCCGTTATTCCCTAAACAACGATAACTGTCCATTTATTTTGACTTCAAAGTTTATGCGAACTAGTCCAGCGTTCGTTTGTCGGCATTCCGCAAGTGTTGGCGGTTTCGTCGGAATCAAGGAGAATGTCGTTCGGATGAATATAGATTCGTCGCATACATATGGATCAACATTCTTGTCATATTTTGGTGAAGTCTGATCATGTTTGTAAAAATGTTCGACCTAATTCTTTTTCGTAAAATGGGGAAGCACGAAGTAGGTCACTTTAAAGAAATGTTACAAAACGACCCGCTGCTACCTTTTTTTCCGGAACCAATTTTTCCGCGCTCGTGTTCTCGCTCGTTTACTACTAATAAGACACTTTGGGCTGTGATGCATCAATCATTGAATATTCATTATTCAATTCCTACGAATTCACGATAATTGATTGAGCAGATGTCAACCCGGAATAACGCGTTTTAGATTGTTATATTTACAGATAAACGTTTATCTCGAACGCGCGTCTGGTATTATTTTACACGATGTTTCATTCAACTGGATTAATTTGAATATATATTTAAATGGGGTCGTAAGTATTTTCTAAATACGTCATTAATCTATGTATATGGGTTGTAATAATTATTGTTATTGTGTAAAAATTATTAACTGTACATGCGAAGAAGAGATATGTTGATTCAACCAAAATTTTGGTTGATGTAACATATCTCTTCTCTGCGTGTATACTGAAAAAAATAATTTTAAATAGGAAAAATAGACAAAAATATAAGTAATATGAAAAATTACGGTCAGAAAATTCTAAAAATATGTCAAATATTACCAACACTGAAAAAAAAGATTGTCACATTTAGACAATTTTTGTTTGTTTCAGACAATAAAAAGTTTTAATATAGGAACAGCGAAAATTTGGTTGTAACCTACACAATCTAATTGTCAAAATTAAA
>JABFQC010001359.1:0-19803 GCA_022817085.1 Psilanteris sp. ZL-2020 | reverse complement strand
TATGTGAAGTGTAGTTGCATGTTTATGAGAATACTGTGTTCATAGAAATGAATGTTTTGATTAATTATTGGTTGTTTATTGTTGTTTTTTATTCTGTTTATTATTATTTTTTTTTTTAATTTTGTTTTTTTTGTTTTTTTTTTAGTTTTTGTTTGTTTTTGTTGGTTTTTTTTTTTTTTTTTTTTTTTTTTTTTTTTTTTTTATTTTAGTAAATTCACCGTCCATTGAATTCTAAAATAGAATTTCGAAATTTCCGTTTTGCCAGAAAATTGATTCATTTCACCCCTTGAATCTTACGACACCAAATATAATGAGGATGCGTTAAATATGATCGAACATCATATCTAATTGACGAACGTTCTAACCTCTTCTGACTGACGCAAAAGAGGGTACATAGCGAATAACCCGAAAATTTAAAAACGGCTTCACGTTAATTGACACTTGCGCAGTACCTGAATATTTACAATTTTATTTAAATTCAAATTATTCATTCTCGATTAAAATTGTTCGTTTGTTTCAATGCATAAAATAAATGTATGTCCTTACATTTTTTTACTGTAAATATTTATCCACAATATTTCGTTAATTCTCAATGAAACAAAACATATTCTCTGCGGAATAATATATACGCATTATCACTTAACTTTCACTCGACTAAACTTCGAAAATATCGTAATTATTGATTATTCCAAAATACGATATTATGTAAAGATATATGCATAAATCAGACATAAAAAGCTTTGCGGATTTTTATACGCATTAAATATCCAACGATGTTAACAAAACATAAAACTCGTGGTTAATAAAAAAACTAAATTCGAAATGATTAAACGCAACGATAATTATTAATCGCGGTCGCGAATCCAAATTATATCGTTATTCCCCGAAAATCCAACAAACTCCCCTAATTAATCGGCACGGGCGTAAGTTTCTGAAATCGAGCAATGATTGAAATTTGAGTATTAATATTTAAAAAAGTGCGAGAAATCGAACGGTATGACAATCGGCGCTTCTAAGGATGTCTTTTTAGTAAGAATGCTCGCAAAGACCAGATGCGGAAGCGATATTTCCTTGCTTAATATTCTGATGACGTAGGGGAAATATATTTGAACGAGCGCAGAAGAAGAATGAAGAGCTCGCTGCTAAATGCGGGGCTCAAATCAATAGGGCAGCGGTGCGCAGCGCGCGCGTCAATTGACACCGCGAGCCCCGACGTCTGTGTTGCCGGGCCGCGCGGTTGAGAGTCGTCTCCCGTCGAAGGTGAAAAGTCGAGGAATTACGGGATAAAAGTGTCGCGCTCCCATTCCGTCGGTTTTGCTTCATTTGCGTGAACTAATGAACTTGAGGCGCCGACTAAGCAAGCTACGCGGCCAACTTCGCCGTGTGGGATTTCACGAGCTCTATTTTCAAACGCCGACTCGAATATTCCGAGTCCTTTTTTCTTTATTCGCCCATTTTTTCATTCTTATTCCGCGTTTCCTCTGTGACACGTTGCTTTTTTACTTTCAAATCACTCGATTTCTTTTGAAAGTGGTATTAAAAGTCGGCGCAATCCTTGCTCCGTTTTATTTTTACTTTTGCAGTTCAATCGAACAAAAATAGCACGGACCCGCGCCAATTGAATTAGGCATAAAATAGTTTACGCGTCGAATCAGAAATAATTGCGGACTAATTGGTTGGTACTATTATGAATGAATTGCATATTGTTATATTAACGGACGCATAATATGGGTAATGCCAGACTGGTTGGTTATTTTTGTGCCGGCGTTTTTGTTCGTCGTTGTTTGTTCCGGGGGTTTTTGTGCGGTAACGCGCAACGAGTAATTGAACAATGGATTCGGAATATATTTATCGAAATAATAATAATAACGAATAAACAAACCCGTTCCAGTCGCGTACTATGTATTCTGCACGCGCGCGCGTCCTTAAAGCAATTTTAATTCTACAAAATTGTTCGACAATCAATTTTTGTGTCCGCCGAATAACATGTTATCAAACGAAACATGTAAATAACATATTTGCACGTAAGCGTGTGTCCGAGTGAACGCGAGTTGCATCTCTCGCCTCTCACGTGAATTTCCCAGCCGTGCAATTCAGAGGTGTCTTTGAACCGAGAATGCACCGGCTTACTCCAACCCACCACAAATTTATTCGCGTTGGTCGAGAGCCGTGTAATTTCGTGGTTTTATAACTTATCGTTCCCATCTTCATTTTTTTTATATCTGTTCTTTAACGTTATCCGTGTTTTCGGAAATTCATTTTCGTCCGCAATTTCGCGAAACGCGTTCACGTGCCATATTTCAGCCTCATCCGGCGCGCGCGCGCGCACCAAGTCGACTCTCGCGCGTCCCGCGTACGCAATTATCTAGTTATTAGCGCGTCGAAAATGGTATTCTTAATTACACGGAGCAAATTCCACGCGCGCAACTGTGACACATTCGTCGCGGCGCAACTCGTTTGTTACGATACGTCTTGTTACTCGACCGAACCAATCATTGATCATCCAATTTGCGCCTTGAGTTTCGCAATTTCTCATCTCCCGAGCGGGATTATCGCTTATTGGATTGCAACGACTTCTATTTCTTATTATCTTTTCGGTCCAATGCAATGCGTTCCGTCCTTTTCTTTACTCGTTTCGAAATCTTAAATTTATATTGCACTAGTTCATGTCTAATCGGCTTTTGTTTTCCTTTGTTTCAGGTAAGTTCCGACGCCTCCGCGACCGAGCCCGAGGTGCGAAGCAATTTGAAACTGTGTCAGCCGTAACCGCAACGCAAATTATTTTCAATCTCGCGCGGAATGAGACACGTAACTCGCAAAGCCGCAACAGTCGCGGCGTGGTTGGGCCCGCGTTGTAGTTGTTTCAGGCCCAAAGGTGGATTCGGATTTTGTTTTGCGATGTGTCATATGTTGGTCGGCGCGAATGAGGTTTGATAAGTGTCGTTGTGTATTGCGCTTTGTGTGTGTACAGTCATATTTTTCTACCCAAATTAACGTCTCCTTCGAGATGTTTTTCATATGTTGAAATTTGCATGCAAAGCGTGCGCGCGTACTATATATTACGAAATTCGCCAAGCGAAACATCTCAGAAATTTTCAATTTAAAATTAAACACACTGTAACTATAAAGCCTTTCGACTTCAGTTCAATCTTTGGAAAATAGTTTGATTTTTAAATGTTTGTGTACAAAAAAAAGGGAACGGTTGAAAAGAAAGGACAAATTTAACACTCTGTAAACACGCATTGAGAAAATTGTGTTAAAATTACTATTCCAAAACAGTATTCTGATACGATGTTTGTCAACACATAAATTACCCCTAAATATCGTAAACATCGTTACGATTTCCCTATATTTTTCCTGCGTTTTAACGGTAATCATTCTTTGTTGACAAACATCGCATCAAAGTTCTGTTTTGACACAGTAATTGTCATCACAAAATATCACAATCAGCTTGTAATAATAACACTGCAAAAATTGACGTTACAAAAATGTCTTATTTCAAAACATTTTTATAGAAAAGATAGTACAAGTGTCTTATTATTATTAGATACCATTTATATCTTTTGCATGAAAATGTCTCCATTTCAGACACTTGTTTTAGTAGTGGAAATATCATTACCCGTTCAAAATAAATTACGATTGCCGAATTTCTTAAATGTTGTATACATCGCAATAATCCATCCGCAATATCAATGCATCTTGTCTTTTTTGTCGTATATCGTAGACTACTTATATTTGAACCGTGCAAGAATTGTTATGTAGAGAATGTATCGAGATATGCGCATCAATTTAACGCATTTCATCTACACACACGCAACGGTATTATATATACACGTATGGGTTCAGAAATCTTCTTCTTCCGTCATTTTTTTGCAATTTCCCGGCCATCCTTCGGGGTTTGCACGCATACGCGATCCATTTTCGTCTAACCGAATCAACAAAGCCCGAATTAATATTTTTCATCGTGCGCGAAATTACGCTAACCGCGGCTTAGCAAAAAGCCATAATTGCGTATACAGCTCGCGAATGTCCGGCAAAAAATTTCAATTCCCGCGCAAATGAAACGGGCAAAGAAGAATTGTCATTACTTGGACAAGCGCTAACTTTGTAACGTTATTTTTTACGCTATCGTTTCGTTCATACCCGGCGCAATCTTGAGAATGAAGCACGGCAGATGACTTCCATTTCCAGTTGGTTCGGAGTAACTGCGATTTAAATGGCCCCCATCGGAAATGTAATAGGAAATGAAACAACGCGGCCCAGAGCCCTGCCGGCAACTAATGCCGGCTGACAGATTTTCTCGCGCGTGTGTGTGTGTGTGCGATGACTACAGCGAACTCGCAACTGGTGTACATCGGTACAAGCTGCGATGCGTCGATACATGCATACGCGCGCGCGCGCGCATAGTCGTGTACGCCTCGACATATTAGGTCTGAGATTCCAACTACAGAATCGTGAAACTATTCGATTAACAGAGCCAATACACCGAAGGCAGTTATTTATTTGCACTAAACGAATCCGTATATCTGCTTAAATTTTCCGACTCGATAAATCATAGAAATCCGGCTTTAAGATGAATCTTCATTGCGCGATTTAATTTTATTGTTGATGTTGATAGGCAAACACTCGCGAACCGGTTCGCGTAATTTGCTAAATGAAACATGCTTACTGACTGCCGAACCAGACGAAATAGCTCGCGCTTTACCCAATTCCTCCAATTCCTCGTTGTTATATATATATATACACGCGCGCGTAAGAAAGTTTCGAATCCATTTTTGTACGAAAAGCAGTTAAATTCTGAGATAAACCGTCGGCGTCTAATTCATTATTATTATGCAAATACAAACGATAATTATGGACTCCGTGTGACTGTTGTTTGCGGGAAAGAGAGGTAAAAAGTGCCTCAATTTTTATTATTGCGAAATGTCACGCGTATAATAATTGTGCATTTTTCGGACGGAGAAATATTATAGCCGTCTGGAATTCGTCCGGTGTGCGCGTATTGCGAGATCGTATAATAACCCGCGCGCGTAATGATGTAATGATTATTACAATACCGAATTATCATCTAAACATATACAAGCTTTAATGGCGCGTAATACTTGCGCAGTTTACGCGGCGCGTCTAAGTGGATCGTAAACATCACATTAATTAAATATAAGCATAAAGGGCGCATTGTGCTGCGAATAAAAGTACGAGCGTGTTTATATTATATGCGCATATATTATTAGATCACGTCGCCAGGATATGTTTATGCGTGGGTGTGCGCACGAGCACAGCTATTTTGCCGTCTTCTTTCGCGCATAAACTTCGTATTCGAGACCGAACCCCCCCTCCGAGTTTGACGCCTGTTGTTTGTTGACTCGACTAAATCAATTTGCAAACACTTTTTTGCCGAAGACCCGGTTCTTTGTTTGTTTTCAATAAATTTATACAACTCGCGCGATTGTCGCGGCGCCGCAATGACGCGAGATCCGGTCGACCGTTTTTGTCTAATAAATGCGAATTAAAAGAAATAAGCTTTAACGAGAGCGACGAGGACACGCGAGCGCGCGACTCGGTCGTCGCAAGAAGAGGAATAAATCATTCGGCTTGCCGGACGAAATGGCATAACTCGCGAGGGCATTTCTTGCGCCGCTCCGTGCCCCGAGGACTAGAACTTTTGAACTCCGAACGACGTCTCGAAACCGCAGTTACAATAAAACTTTGGCCGCTTCTTGTCACCGCACGAAAATTGCTAGGTAAACATTTTCAATTTATTTCCGAACTTAAAGTACACACGTGCGCGGGGATAGTTGCCGCGCGGGCAAAAATGCGCACGCCGGATCGGGCGCTCTTTTAAATTGGCTTACAACGGCGATGGATTATTTGTTTGAAATTCAAAGTTGCCGCGCTTCGATTCAAAGTTTAATTCGATGCGGATTATGTCGACTGTTTATTCTTCGGGCGTTTTGTTTAAGTTTACCTAGTTCCCCGTAATAGAAGTCATAAATAACCTGACGGAGGAATAAGTTAAATTGTCATTAAATTGCGAAACTTCTTTCTCTCTCGGAAAGGGGACGAGTTTGATTCGAACAAATTCCGCGTTTAACTAATTAAAGAGAAAGTTGTGCGAGAAATTGTTTCCAGATACGGAGAAAATTTGAACTCCATTGCGTTACCATTTTTCAATTCGGTAAATCCCGTTTTCGTTCCGTCCACGAGTGTGTATTTGTTTCGGTCGGTGCAGCTTATCGAAATAATACAAGATTTACATTTTTTACACGATTATATATATATATATATATATATGTATACTGATAACTGCGACGGACTATACTTACAGATAAATTCGTGAAACTCGGCTTTTATGAAACCGGGACACTTTAAATGAATTCGTTTAAGTATTTCTTGGTGTTTTCCGTTAAGCATCGTCGAATGATTATTAGGGATCGGAAAATAGTTGTCACAGAAAAATTGTGCTCTTTAATCATTGAACATCGCAGTCACGCGATCGTATACGAACAGGCAATTAAACTCCCAACGTTCGGCAATGAAACAACTTCGTCGTTCTTTGGTACCGCGGTTTATCGTCGATAAAGATATTTACTTTAGATAAGGAAAAAGCGCATTTGCGTCTATTCACATTAGCCCAAGGAAAGATTCGTTCATTGTACTCGCGCTCGCATTTGTTTGCGGTACCAAGATGTACGGCGCATCGTTATACGATACCACACCACCTGTTACTCTTGTGATCGCGACACCGACCTTATTCCAGGTGACTTGGTTTCCAACGCGACGACCGACAGTTTGATCTTAACACTCGTTAAGGAGTCTGCTCGATCCTTTCACAATGATATTTAAATCATATTCTACTTATCTAAAGAACTCGAGCGTCTAATTTGAAAAATAGTTTTTGAATTAAACGAGAGAAAAGTTTTAGATCTTAATCGATTAAATTGTAGGTATAATATGCTTTATAAGGACTTAAACTCTTATACGTGTACAGACTGTACGTGTTTGAATTAATTTTAAACAATTTAAGACGTTTATATATATATATATATATATATGCATATGATTATGCATTTATTTATGTGTTTAAGAATACGTAGATTGTAATAGATGTATAAATTATAGTTATGACAAATGGTTTATTTTAATATCGCATTAATCATATGTGACATAATTATGATTAATGTATCTTTCGTTAAGGATTAAAAACTACCTGAAATAATACTTTCAAATCTTGTCCGGTCAGGAAGATTTCACATCTTTATTGCGCTACAAAAATACTAGTCATTTCATCCCTTTCTACCGAATGGAAAATATTGGTAAAGTGTATACCATTATGAACAATTTGAATATTTCTGATTGCACTGGACGATACATTGATGAGTGAGAAAAAGTTCAACTGATTTCTTTCAAATAAGGCAAATTATATGATGGTCCCTGGAAATTTGTTATATAAAAATTGCTACGTCCGCTCTTCGAGTCATATTGTAAAATGTAATAGATCGTACCGCACGGATGACAAAACCATTCAGTCCTTCCGATATAAAATCTAAATCCTCGTCTAAAGTACCGACGTCATCAGCTCTCCGCGATGACAATAAAAGCGTACATACGAGCGGAATCATTTCGCTCAATTTGATGAAAGTACACAGTTTGATCGAAAAGTAGCAATTGTAGTAAACCGTCTTTAAGACAGGACCAGATGTAGTAACTGTATAGACCACTTATTGATCTTTGAACGTATATTAGACCGAATTCTAACAACGGATGTAACGTTGAAAGTGACTTCGTGAGTCTAGAAACTGTACTTTGGCGTTTACCAAAGCGAGTCATGAACCCACGAGGGTTGGCCATAGATTGTCGGTAAGTTACGTACTTAAGCATACCTATGCGAGGATGATTTCGTGATGTAAATGTTAAACTTCTGTCGGCAGGAACGCGTTGAACTCAAAGAAGAGTCAGGAAACGAGTAAATTACCTATATTAAGCCGCCATTTTAAATCTTAATTTGGGTTAAACGATGAAATTTGTGCGAGCTTTTCCGCCGCGGCAAATAAAACGCTGCGAACAGAAAAACTCGTCATTAACCTCCTCGGTCGTAATTTTCAACTTACGAAGTACGCCAATTAATTACCGATAACTCGACGAAGTCTGTAATTTAACATCACCACTTACTCCATTTAATATAAAGTTAATCCAAGGAGAGAAAACCTCAAATAACCAATGTAAATTCTGATACTCACTGTTCCCAGTAAACTTTCTTTGTCCTCTTAATCCAAATCCAGTTGAGTAAATTCATCGGCAGTCTTCATCGCGTCCAAGTAATTATTTATTCCGCGCGCAAACTTTTTGCCTTATTTTCTTACTAAGTTTACGCTTTACTTCTTCGATTCGTGGCGCGCGTAAAAACTTGAAATCCCGTCCAAGAAGAATAGCGCGAGTTCGCTTTTATCGTTCATTTAAATTAATTGCGATCGGCGCGCGATCGTTTCCAATTTAGCGAAACATCGTTTCGCTCCTAAAACGTTAATTTATGTTCATCACGTAAGCGTCATTCGAAGGCGCTATAACCGAAGGTCGGTTCCTTCTTTGTAGCCGTCATTATTTCTTTCGATAATCTCGAAGAGGTCTTTGTATTCATAGTCCGGCCGTGTATACGAATCGGTAGTATCGCCCACGTATCTCGATCGTAAAACCAGCGACCTATCGCGCTACGGGATTTCACTCGAAATCCCTTATCGTTGATAAATACGATTGCAGAGAGGACGAGACAGCTCTCGACGGCGCTTTAAGTGGAAATAAAAATAATCGTAAAGTCCCAAAGAGCTGTCTCGGCGTATATCTCGCCCGGTCCCCTCCCCCGTCATCTCGCGCTCTTCATCATCATCCGTAAAAATCCTTTCTCGATCGGCATTATCTCCGGGACGACCCTTCCGCGCGAATTCAAATTGCTGGACACCTCTGGCGATTGAAAGAGTTGTCGCGCGTATTTCTTTCTTTATATCCCTCTAATTTGACACGATAACTTGTAATGTTACGTAGTGTCACATTTATTTTCACGACTGTAAATGAACGATTTACGACGGTTTTGAGAATGGAACGGTAATACGACCCGTCACGTGTTATTAACTCATTCAATTTAACTGCAAGCGTCCAAAATAAATGTCGCAGTTTTTAATTTATGATATCTAAATTACAAACGAGTCAATAAACGTTCGGATTTTTTGTTTCGCCTTTTCAAAAGTCCCGTCATTACGGCACGCTCGAAGCGCGAGGAGGATGCAAATGATAATTTCAAATTATTATTCGTCAAATGGAAGTGATCAAAGAAAGTACAAAGGAGTTTATTCTGTATATAATGTAATCGTGTTTATTGTGTCAAAGTAAAAATAATATGTCACAACGACGAACGCACAACTCCCGTGCAAACATTACGGCAAATTGGAAATTATCAAATAAACACAAAAGGATACTCGGAATTATATACCTTTCCTTCTTATTTTCCTTATAAATACAACTTACGTTGCATAGATTACGCTTTCGATGAGATATTTCCATGGTCTATCAAATTTCGAAGCAAAATAAAAGATCCTTTTCTTTTACCGAGCGAAGAATAATCGACGTGAGCAAAGCTCAGGATTTCTTTGCGCTTCGTGCACCTCCGCGTTTCCTCAAGAAACGCTTTTCCGCCTCTGCTTCGTTTTGGTAGCCTGTCTTTCTCTGCCTGTTCAAACACTGCAGGTTCACGGTATTAAACTCTCAAGGTGGTTCTCCCCCTCTTTGTCGCATCACCGGGTCTTCCCTCCCTCGTCATCGTTCCTTCTTTGTCCGATTTTCCTCTCCCTTTTTTTGTCCTTCTTGTTTTCTTTCATTTGTATGCTTTATTTTATTTCCCCCGGGGCTCGGAAACACCCGCGGACGGAGACAGTTTTGCAATGATGGAGGTACAATCAGAAGAACAGTATCTAGTCACGAGAGAACAAAAAATTAAAAATGCTGTATCATCCACAATTTTATAAATTCTTACACACTTCCATAACCGCATCAACGGTAATACTTGAATAAATTTGATCAATTCTGTTTGTAAAATTCTACTCTAAAGTTACGAATTTTAAAGCGTCTCTTTAATATAGAGTAATAACAACTGAATAAATTGAATTGTATTTGATAAATGTAAAAAAAATATTACTTTATTTGTTGTGCAGTTGAATTATAAAAACACCACATTTAAAAAGGATATACGAAAATTGGGAATCGAGTTTGTACGAAATATTCACAGTATTAATCAATTCCCATGAGATTTTGTATATAACGCGGTAAAACTGTTCCCGATAACCCATAATTCCAATGGAAATTCCGCAGGGACCCAACGTTACTTCATAATATTCTATAAAGTTCCATTCGGCTTCATAATACCCTACAAGTTTTCATAAGATTAATCAATTAATTACAACCGCGAGAAACGCAACCCCCCTTATTCGACGTTAAACATTATTCGCGCGTAAATTTGCAATAACAAAAAGAAATAACGGATCCACTTTGTGACGGGAAATATTAGCATCTTCTTCGTCGGCTTTGATTAACGTTGCAGTAGACGACTTATAAATTCACAGCTAAACAAGACAGAAGGAAATCGAATTCCCGAAAGGATAACGTTTTTATGTAAAAATATAGTACATAAGGATAAGGACGTACCGGATTGCAGTAAATTACGGAGACCGTCGCTTTCTAATCGAAGCGCGTCCTCGGGGTTGAATCGAAAGACAATCTACGGGAAAGTATTTGTAATCGAAATTAACTTTTAACGCACAAATGTTGTTGTTCATAATGTAATAGGTTTTACTTATGCATGCGTTTTCTGCGCTTTTTCTGTCGCGCGTGGACAAAAAGGATGGAATCTACAGCGACATGCTACGCCGAGGCGTTCTCACAAGATACATAAACATCTCAAAGAATCGGCTCTCGAATGTAGTCAAACACGCGCGCGAGACGCTTTCTCGGCTAGAGTGCGGCGAGATTTTCTTCAGATACCTCTTGCATAACATATTCCTCCCTGCCAAAGTCGCAGGCTAAAAATGCAGGAAAAGGAGGCGCGCTACGGCAACAAGCGTCTTGAGTCACAGTTGATGCATCATCCGGTGCATCGGAAGATGGCAGCCACATCAAAATCCTATCATAGATAATAAATAATTCATGCATCACGTTCCGGCAAGGCTCTTTTCCTGTTCGTAATCCCGGACTATTCACTCGTCTATCATCCGGACGTCCCATCAACTGATTGTTGTCGAAGCACATTTGCACTGTAACGCGTTACATCTTTTCATGTAAATTATATCTCGACAAATATCTAATCAATTGTGAAGCGAACTCGTCAGTTTGGCCGATTTCGCACCGCCATTTTTAATCCAATGGTACAGACAAATCACGAGAGGCTGAAACTGACCATTGAAACGTAACAAAAGTATACAAATTTGAACGAACGGTGTACCCTAGTAGAAATTTGTTTAGTATTTCGTGAGTTAATTACTAGAGAATTTGTATATAAAATTTCTAGTAACTCGCGAGATACTTGAGCAATTTCTACTTGAGTATTGTTATATACAACACTGAGAACAAAATTTCATCAAAAATTACTATACGTATGACAACGCGAACCTAAAGACAATATGTATAGCATTGTTTCATAGAATTTCCTTAGTAATTTGATTAATGAACCATATATTTTCAATTTATTTTTTATATATATTCAATATAATATTAATATATTACTATTGTATTATATTAAATTAATTATAATTAATTTATAATATTATAAAATATTATTTTATTATATGATCAATGTACTAAAATATATGATCAATATATGATATTCACATTTTTCATATATTGAGCATATATTAAGAATATATTGAAGATATATATAGTTAATATATTAATCAAATTATTAAGGTTACGAACAAAAATATTATCAATCTGAAAATGTTTACTATACTTTCCGGGAAAAATTCTAATACTTCTAATAATTACATACAGATATCTATAGTAATTAATTATATAACTGTTCTTTACGCCAGCTTTTCCTGATAATATGGTAAAATTAATTAAAAATACAGCAATTTTTGTAGAAAAATTTTCCTAGTGTATTACGTAGTTTACGCGTCAGTATTGGACACCAAAAGGAACGTCCATTTTGTCCTTTATTTTATTCGAATTAAACCAGTTTCCGATAAGTTCCGTTTGATTTACAACGAAGCGTTTACCTTAGGAAACTTAGGTGGTCTATTAGCTGGAGGCGACGAGTGGAAACAAAAATGAATTTATCACGGTCGACGCATGGCCATTAAATCGACACAATTGGATGGCGCGATAGCGCGGTTTTCACGGCCCCAAGAAATTCGGTGCCCCGAACTAATCGACGCATTAATTTCGTTTCTGCGTTATTTACGCTCTTTATCGCGCGAGCCCCCATCTCTGGCTGCCACTTTCCGGCGCTGCCCACCGTAGAAATTCATTCCGCGCCGATAAGAGTTTTTGTCGACCCGCAGACTTCGCGTGATTTATAACACCGGCGGGTTATCTCGCGCGCATCAATTAACGACACCGCCACGAGAACAATAATTAATTTGAGCCGCGAACGGAATCGGTAAAGCAACGAGAGGTGCCCCGTACGCGATCGCACGCTTCGATAATCCCGGCGCGCCATTGCGGACCGATTCGCGATCGGCCGCAGTCGGATTCTTTAATATTAATTTATTTGCGGTCGATCCAAGCGCGGGTGGATTCCGCCTCAAAGGTGCCTCGTTCATTATAACTAATGAAAACTCGTTACAATATTTACACCTCCCTTAATTCGCGCGTTTTATATATGTATTAGTAATTTTCTCGCAAAAACCTCTGGCAGCGCGAATTCAAAAGATTCGCGGATTAATTAACGACGCGATATTATTAATACAAATTTATGACACGGCGTAAATCAAATGAACGTAAATACACCAACTTTAAGTACCTGTGCGATTCGTCTTGCGCGAGCTTCTGAATGCGACTTCCTCTTCAACCGTAAGACACACTTGCGCGTCAAACGACGCGTTAATATCGACGCTTGATTTATTAGACGCACGTGCGTCGGGTTAGACGCGAGGTGGCGCGAAAAGGCGTTATCTCACGAAAGTTTGCTTTAATGCCCGAGATTAAACGACGCAAATCAAAGTTTGCTTAATACAATGTGTATTATGAGCGGTTGCGTTCGCCGCGCCGAAACCGGTTCAAAATAAGCACACTCGGGGGAGCAAACAAAAACAAAAAGAGTGCGTCTCGGTGCGGTTTCGCCCGGCGTACAAAGTGATGACGATGAATCGCCGATTCCGCGATTATCGAATTTGATTTTAACAAAGTGTAACGGCCGTTACTTTTCTGGCCGTAATGGCCAGATTTAATTTTTTGTCCCGGTGTGTTACACGGCGATGCAAATCGCGAGAATGTTTGCGATTAATCAGCCTCTTTTTGCAGCCAAGGGACGGCGTCCCGGTGGCGCTCGCGGTTTCCACAGGCACAGGTGGGTTCGTCATATCTTGACTAATTAGAGCGGCATTGTCCGCGCAGCCCTCGGGGCAGCCGAGGTCATGAATTAATCATCTCGCGGCGGCGCGCAGTGACCGCCTTCCGCGTCTTTCGCCCTGCCGATTTTCCGTCTCGCTCTCGGCTACTCCGCGAACCGGGAAAATACGGTAATTAATGCGCGCGTATGCATAGCGTCTGCGCATATTTCGCATCGCTCGCGCCAAAACCCTGCATATATCGGCGTCACCGATTTAATTACTGTCTTAAAATTTGCTTATCATTAACATAACGAACCATTCAGACGGCAAAAGTGACGCAACGTCGCCGCGATTCTTACTGGAATCCTCTGATTAATGTCTTATTTTATTAACCGCTTTGATCGACTGGGTTGCGATCGTGATTGGCGAGGTAATCAAAATCCGAACGCGAAATATCGGGAATAATGGCTGATCGCGGTTTAAAATCCTTTTTGCTTGGAAGCAAAAATAAAACGATCGCAAACGCGTTATTTCATTAGATATAATTATGTCGGATCGTAACCACTGTCACCTACGCGAAACCGAACGGGCGCAATTCCGTTTGACGAATGAGACGAAACGACGAACGAAGACAACGACGGTCGGCTCTTGGGACTCGTCGGGGAAGGTTACCGTCGCTCGTTGTTCGCCATGTTGCGTTATTTTACGAACCGTTTGTAATCGAACGCCAATCTCCTTGAAATTCCGAAAGACCCTTGAGTCCCTAAATATTTATAACTGTAGATAAAAAAATTTACAGACGACAGAATCAAGTCCCTTTTGAACATTTTTTCAAAGGTGAAGGCCAATTCGCCGTCCGCCGAAAAAGCGAAAAGTCGATGCGAAGCGAAAGTGCCCGCGCGATAAAAGGACAGTGGCGTTTGTTTAACCAAAATGTATCATGAAACATGTAAAAGTTGCGTGTATCGGGTGCCGTGTGCGTATAATAATGGCGCGTAATAGCAAAATCAAGGCGCTATTACGAAATTACAATTTTCAAGCCGAGTGCCGACGCGCGTACTTTTGGTGTTTGTTTTCGGGGAATAAAAATAAACGAAGAAACCGAAAACGACAGAAAAGTTGACGGAAAAAAGAGGGCCGGGTTGCGAAGACGCGGAATCGTCGCTGAAATTCGCCGTGACTTTTTCGCAAAGTCGTGCAAAGTCCGACGTCGCGCTCGGTGCGATTTTAAAATTCATAAACTGCTTTGTCGCTGAAAATCCAGTCTCGTCCGTTGCCAACAACCTCGTAATTCTGGCGTACAGATAATTTATACCTTTGTGTTTATGCAATTGAACTATGAATTATCATTACCATTCTTCGATCGGATCATTATATTCAATGAACAATTATATTATTCATTGCGAGCGCGTCGATATTTTAAAACATACGCTCCAATCGGTTTAAAGTTACAACCAACGAAACATCAATCTCATACGAAAATTATATAGTTATTTCGGAAGCTGAA
Source organism: Psilanteris sp. ZL-2020 (assembly GCA_022817085.1). Taxonomy (NCBI): domain Eukaryota; kingdom Metazoa; phylum Arthropoda; class Insecta; order Hymenoptera; family Scelionidae; genus Psilanteris; species Psilanteris sp. ZL-2020. The sequence goes on along the minus strand of JABFQC010001359.1, from coordinate 4,767 downwards.
GGAAAATCAATTAAACATTCGTTTGGTAATTTTAATTAACCGTTTCATTTAATTCTATTATATCTCGCGCGAAACCGCGCCAGCTATTTCTGATACCTTATATAAATGACTCATTAAATCTTGGTTGTCGCGAAATTGGATTAAATCCGGACGATATTTTAAATTCAGTTAAAGATTCGTTTTTTTAGCCGCGTTGTAGACGAATTCTCGGCGAAAACGTGCCCTTATTCGTCAAGTGACTCGATTCCCCGAGCTAATATAAATTCGCTCACTTTTTGTGACAGAGCCAACGTGGCCACCTATAAAAGGAGAGCGGATGATATATGCGTACGTATTATGAGTCATTCGTCTTGTAAAAATTCATAATTAAAAAGAATAACGCCGCAAAAGTGTGATACGGTATAATCGTGGTTGTCGTTAAATCTCCGTTGAATATGTCTAACGGATCTTAAAGCTTCTGCGTTGCACTTAACCGGGATTTCGAAGTTTTGACTCGACAGGATTTTCGGTTGTCAATAGCTCCGATGGCTAATTCGAGTCTAAACTGATGGAAGTCCCGGTCGTTTTATTGCAAAATAATAAACGTGTTATGTTGTGGCTTTATATTACGCCGATGCTTGTTAAATATTGTGTTTGTTGTATTAACGGTAATTTAACGCTATTTCAATTCAAAATAAATAAATTATGCAAATGACAATAATGATAACAAAGCGAAAATATTGATCCGAGTTGAAACTATGAGCGTAAAAATTAGTATTACATATTTTGTAGACGTTATAACGTTTTTTTTTAATATTATTTTATTTTGATCATATTTTGGATTAAATTTGCATTGGTTAATTTTTTTGAACAAAAAAAATATATAATTACGGTATTTAATTTTATGGTAATAACCATACTAGACCCCGTACAATTTGATCTAAATTATTTACCGCATATAATGGTATAAATATTTATATACATATATATACTAAAACCTAGAACGAAAGCAACTCTTGACGTAAATAACACGTTGAATAGCTATTTTTCAATTAATTCATAATGCTTGCAAGATAAAAATAATTATTAATAACAAGACCAAAATTATATCGATAAAATTATAATACATAAACGGGACGGTGAGGTGCTTTTAAAGTGCATAAATGTTATATCAGATAATAAAAAATTCTGTTTACTTTGAAAAAATATTGACACACATTGACTTCTCTTTGAATAAATAATAGAAATTAATTATTATGAGTATGCCGTTTTTAATGCACGCACACACACTTTTTAAACACATTCTCCCCCGAATTGTATATATATCTCACGAACATTTTTTATGTAATATTCAAACACGTGAATAAAATATGAATTTTAAATATTTTAAATAAAACAAAACGGCTGCTCGTTTTGCACGCGCAGCCATAAATAAATTAATTGACCGTTCATGACTTTTTGAACGCTGCATTCGAATAATGCAAAAATTATAATTAATTTAAGTTCCCCGATGAACGCGCGACACAAATATAAGTAGACGACAGAAGCGGCAAAAAATTGAATGTAATTAGAGCAAAGTTAATGCAGTTAGTGGAATTGATACGCGAGCATTCAATAGTGTTAATTGGACAGAAAGCTTGTGTTTAGTCGTGTAGATAGCGTGGTTTTACACGAGGAACATAGGATTCATGATCTAACCACGAATGCTCATAATGTAAGTTAACGAGTTACTGTAAACGTGACGTAACAGAGCGCAATAACCCGGTCGGCGTAACTGGTAGACACAGTAATCACCAGTTCGGGAAATCAACTATGGAAACAGTCTATACAAAATAGCACCTCGACTTCCTCTTGTTGCATCGATCGGCACAGAGTGTCTGCGCGCCGCTGAATTATTTCGGACATCGATTTAATTTCTTTTTGCATGATTCATTCGGCGCCAGATTTATGCCACCGCGGGAATATTTTATAACATTAAAGCCGGATAATTTTCATTTACGAAAACTTAGCTGGTGGTACATTTTTGCGTCTGACAATATTTATGCCCGCTAACGACCGATGACCGGACAATTTATAGGTGTATAATGCGCCCAAAATGATTATTGCGGCGGCCGACGAATGAGTCGGAATGAAAATTGCGCGGCCCCGGGCGCACGGTCACGATTTTCAGGGAACGCCGTTTAGGCAAATTCGTCGATCCCACTTTAGCTTAATGTGAGATCATGAGCTTTTGATATTGTATAGAATTTAAATAATCTTAAATGCGCCCCGATCCACAATTTATTGCTGCCATTTTGAAACGCCGTGAATTATTGACCGCACTTCCTTGTAATAAATTTAGCTGTAATTTATGGAAAAGCAACAATATATATTGCTATGGTGTATATATATATATTTTCAATTAACTGCTATAACGGAAAAATTCCATAAATATTTTAATACTAGATTTTGTGAGTCAAGTTAAATATTATCTCCGTGCAGGGTGTATATAGTATATATAATATCCGTGGCTGTATTCCACAATTATTAATGATATTACGTTTCTATAGGCAACGGCGCATTCATTTCTTTTTCGCATTTTCGATAAATATTAATATTCGATAAATATAAATATTCGATAAAATCAGAAATCGCATTCACCCGAGCGTTTATTAACTCAACGTACACCAATATTCGTAAATGATATTTTAATCATTTTGTATGATAAATAATTTGTTGTAACTCGAGAAGGTATATTTGCGTCTGTTTGAATTTAATAAATTCCCATTAAAACAAATGATTTACCATTTGCCGCGAAATATCGACCAAACTTATTAATCCAAAGATAACGATCGCAAAAGCATAGTTCGAGTGCGTATAAGAAAAAATTAAAATCATACATAGTTTAGCCAAGTGTAAGTATTTCCAATTATATACATTACACATGTTAAATGAAATTCACGAGATTAAGATATAATTTCAAAGCAAAAGGTCTTTACTTTGTACGTATTATCGCGAAAACCGATCCGTCGATCGGTCGAGTTTTGTGAACTTATTTACGTTCACGAAACGCGATCGCTCGATTATGCAAACTTTTATATGAAAGTGTTATCTTGATTCAGCCTCGAGTCGCGTGTTATGTACTGACAATCGTCACGAAAGGGATTTCTCTGGTGCGCCACACTTGCTGAATAATTCCAAATACTAAAACCAACAAAGATACTTATTACTCGTCGGTGTTGGTATCATTGTCTCGGGCGTCCGTGCGACCGTCGGACGTGCCAAAAAAACAGCCGACTAATTTTGATAAAATACAACTTACATATTTATTAAACGTCGGAAAGAACTTAGAATTAAAATACCATTAGATTCAAGTTATATTCTGGTCGGCCATTATAAAGTCATCAAGGATCACTTGTACACGCCTTAGTAAATACTTTCATTAACTGCTTTATATTTGTTTTCTCTTTTTTTTTCTCTTTTTTTGAATCATTTGCTAATTTTTACATTTTTAATTATCCGATACATATACACATATATATATTTCCATAACAGTGCAATAATTAAAGGACCAAACGTATATTACTGCATTATTATTGATCTTTAATCAAAAAACAAAATGCAGCATTTCGCATTATTAATTTATTCTACATATTTGAATACATTAATTGTATAATTTATCGAAAATGCAAACACAATGATTAATTATTTGTTTTCCCGTGTCGACAAAAACTGCCCCGCGCCGACTGATTAACGCCGAATGAAACGTAGCCAGGTGCAATCAACGTTTTATCGTCGATGATTTGGTCATAATTACGCAGTAGCGTTGGTTAGCGAATTTGTTAACCGACGAATGCCACGGCGTAAGAGAAATCGCGTACATTTTCGCGCGTTTCCCGTCCCGATTTCTTCGTTGAATATCTGTCATCAAAATTGCGACCGCTGGTCAGAGAAAATTCTTTTATCTCGCGCCGCGGCCATATTAGCGGAATATACGGGCGATAAGCGGGCCACGGTCGCGATACCTAAAACAGCAAAACGAGAAAACATTCGAGGTACTTGGACCGCCGGTGCACGTGCGGATAATAAATCGAATCGAAGTTTCTATCGATGAGGCAGAGTTTATCTCGAAAATTCGCGTGCGAAGTAAATTCGGAAGTTCGCGTTTCTGTATCCGCAGCGGCTGGCGTTCTATTTAGATAACTGAATTACAAATGAATTATTGGCCGTCGATGTGTACGTAGGTATATAATTTGATAACATCGAAGCCTCCAGCGAGAGCCCGCTCGGAGACTCGTATCGGTGGCAATGTTGTTACCTGCGTAGTTTATACATTTACAAGAGCAAGAGCCGGCTTGCGAGGGCCACTGCATAACGGTAGTGACTGTCGCCGACTCACATTACGTGTGGTTACGCGTATCATTAAGCACACTCCCTAGCTAAACCCGACCTATCGCGCATGATAATTCGATAAAAGGAAATTGATACGACCTGCTTAGTCTAAAAGCGTTGCCGCAGTGCGTAATGAGAACATTATTATTTTATACTTTTGGCAGCAAGAGGTGCCCAAATTAAATTTACATGTCATTCGATTTATTTCAAAGGGTGTTGTTAATTGACGAATCTTGCGCGCGGAAAAGAACCGTAAACGTTCGTTGTACGTTTGGAAAGATGGTGTTTAATGTTAAAAAAAAAAAAAAAAAAAAAAAAAAAAAAAAAAAAAAAAAAAAAAAAAAAAAAAATAAAAAAAAAAAAATAAAAAAAAATAAAAATAAAAAAACATAAAATAAAAAAAATAAATAATACATT
>JABFQC010001358.1:0-19806 GCA_022817085.1 Psilanteris sp. ZL-2020 | reverse complement strand
ACTTTGTTTATGTTGATGCCCATCGTGCACATTTATTGTTTTGGTACAGTAATTTTTAATGGAAATTTTTCTCAGTGTAGTAATAATAAATTAAACAATATCTATTTTCGATAGACAAACTGAGAATTATCCCACTGATTTTACTTTCTTATTATTATCCTGCAAAATTTATCTACATCATTTACATAAATTATTGTTTGCAAAATATTTACAAAAAATTACAGAATTACGAAATTAACAAATAGGAAAATAAATGTCCTATCGTATTTTATTAGTATATTATTAGTCGTAATTTTACGACTCGCAAACGCGGACTCGTTTTCAACTGCAAATTTGGTGTCTGCCAAAAGCGTCGAAAACGAGTTGACATCGAATGGATGAAAACTATATGAAATTTGAATTTACATCGATTTGATTTTGACTTGTTTTCGACTCAGCATCGACTCGTTTTCGTTGTTTTTGTCAAACACTAAATTCGGAGTCGAAAATGGAGTCGTTTGCTAGTCTAAGTAATATTATTACAATTATTATAATTTTATCTTTAACCATTATAATGATGCGTATATATACATATATTCTAAGATTTTAAAAGAAAAAAATTATTCTTTATTCTAGAACTTCAATTATCGGAATGCGTATGTATAACAATTAAGTGAAATAACGCATTAAAAAATGTTTATTCTTTCAAATAAGAACATCCATGCAATTTGTAGATTCTACAATTCTTCACCATATAAATAAAATTATAACTTTAACGGAAGTAAAAATAAAAAATGAATATGTGAATTAATAGATAAAATAATAATCAATTCAACAAACAGATAACTTTGACAAGACATATGAAAGAATTTAATTAGAACAAAAGTAAAAAAAATCAATTGATAATTTTGTTTAATATACGGTATAGCTAATCTTTATGAAAAAAGTCTGGGCCGGAATCTGAATCGGATTACAATATCGGCTGCCAAATCCGCCACGGATTTTAATAATTTAAATGAGTTAGTATATGTATCCAATTTATATACTGCTCCGTATATAAATACATTTAAATGTATTATAATATTTATATATGGCGCAGTATCTGAATTGAATACTCTAACTCAATTTAATTTAAATCATTAAAATATATGTTAATTTATTAAAAACCAAATAATAATACAATTTTTAACTCCGAGACCAAATTCAAAGACGGCCTTCTAGTTCGGATTTTAAAACTAATTCATTGTTTTTTTAATAATATCGATATCAATAAAAATGAATGATTTAATATTTTTATTAGTCTAAAATCATAGAAAACTTTTTCAGCATACATTGTTTTTTTTTCGAAAAAAAATAAATAAATAATAATTATATGAAGTACCTCTCATTTTTAGACAATTTATAAGTTACTACTGAATAATTAAAAAAAAATTTAAGTTACTTTGCGAATAAATTAATATAGGTAAAGTATTGATAAAACATATTATTTAAACATAAATTATCAAGGGTCGCGGCAGCGACCCGTCGAGCCAAGGTTCGACGAGTCGCAACATGACACTCTTTTCTAGAGTTTTGATACTGCACCTCTATTTTCTCCCTCTTACTTGGGCAATTTTATACTTTCTATAATAATATATGTTTTAGATGAAATAATATATATAGTAATAAAGTACTTAAATATTAATTAGCTATATTTGAATGATCAGGTAAGAATACATTACTACAAATTTGTGTGAATTGGAATTTTATGATATTGCTACACGGAGAAAATTAAATTGAAATTTTACTATAAATTAAATGAAACGACGTATACTTCCAAAACTTAATATATTTGCTTAACCATGTAAAAATATAATAGAAACATAACACAATAAATAATATAAACAAAAAATATCATTCTTATCATAATTTATCAAATAAATTTAAGTTTTTATATATTTTATATTTAGTATATACTTTATATAGATATACCTAGTTTCGTTTTTTATAGTAAAACTTCAATTGTATTTTTCTCAATGTAACAAATAACAAAAATACATATGTTTAATAAAAAAATGCATTAGAACTAATATATTGTTTTAAAATAAAATTGATTTATTATATTATTTTAAAATATGTTTTATTTTCATTATCTTTAACTAACTAATAAAAAGTAGTGTTTATATAAAATAATTAATTAAATTTCATGCGATATATATAAAATGAAAATTAATATTAACACTGTGCCTTTTTAAGTATTATATTTTTAAAAATCAATGTAAATGTGTTGTCTACAATTTATATTTATATTTACAAAAGTTTATACTATTTGTGAATGATATACAGCAAAATTATTGCTGCATACTATAAAAACTGATTTTAATAATCAATTTTTATGAATGTTTTGAGGCGCAATGTTTATACAGCTAATTTACCAATGTTACAGTAAGTTCGAATTTTATAATATTTATATATCAAATTAATTTTGTTAATAAATATGTGGTATTTATTGCAATAAAATTTGTTTTTGTTATTAACTGAATAAACATTTAATGCACATGAACAAGTTTTTTTTTCAAAAATCGAAAAATATAATTCATATATTACATCTACCGACTTGAACTGAATCATATTTCTCGATTGATGATACTTTTTAATTAAAATCTTGCAATAAGCTAATTAAATGTTGACAAACTCGGTCTTATTATACCAAAGTAATTTACCATAGTTTTTATACAGAAATTTGTGAAATCAGATAGTTTGATTAATATGTTACTTGGATTCTTGTGTACTGCGTTAAAGTGAATACTTATTTATAATATAAAATTATGTTTAACTTTTCGTAGTTGGTATAAAATTTTACTTTTGACATAATATTTTAAATATTTACTGTCGTAGGAATAAAATTATTTAAAGGGAAAAAATGTATATGTTAAACAATGAATAATGCATAACAACAAAATAAAATCAATGTAAAACGTTAACATTTGTTTAATTTTTGGACGGATATGAAATAAATAAATTTGTTTAATGTTTAACATGATAACAAAGACTAACTTAAATGTACAATAATAAATAAAATATACAATTAATATGAATGTAATTCAGTATATAAATTTATAATCTCCGTATTACAAAGTATGCCTTGAAACACAAAATTGCTACGTTTTTGTGCTTTTAAAGTATTTTAATGTTCTAGTACGGACAACTTTTTAAAAAGTAGTTTCCTGAATTATAAAGAAATAAAAAACCAATCCAAATTCTACAATAATTTAGAAAATATATATATTCTAAATTATATGAGGATAATAGGAAAACAAAATGTTTTATTAATATAATTAATTTTATTTAATTTTATAATTTTATTTATTATATTATTATTAATAATAACAATGTTATAAACTTTAATTTAAAAAAAACAAACATTATAAACGATTAAATTGATCAAAATTAATTTAAAGTGAAAATATAAATCTATATATAATTATTACTAATTTAATTAATGAAAACTATACAATTGCCAATAATTCACGTTTTCTTATACATATTTAATATAAAGTTTATGAATTAATATAATTTAATAAGATATAATACAAATCACGTTTATCACAAAAATGTTTTAAAACTGAAAATTCAATTACCCAAATTATTTGAGTATTTTTATAATTCATTTAATGAATATAAATATTTTGATATTTAAATGATTTTGATATATTATAAAAATATCACATATATTGAGTTAAATATATATTATTAAAAACAATGCATCATGTTTTAAACTTTCAACGAAAATGGACATTAATGTATATTGAATTATAATTTCAATAATATATTTTGCTGTATTAATAAACTTAATCAATTTATGATAATTCCTTGAAGAATGTTATAATAAAATAAAATAAAAATTTTTTAATAATAATTGTAAATACTCGTATTAAATAAACCAATATTATGTAACGAACAGAAATTGTTGAATTGCTTTATATAATTATTATGATTTAAAAATTGTATAATATATTAAATTAAATTGTACCATCTGTAGAATTAAACAACAAAAACATTTAATTATATTAAGCTATAAAATTCTATAAAACTATAAAAATACTTGAATTATTATTACAGTGATTTTCCAACATTGTTTTCACATTCTCTGAAAAACTCACGTAATGTTTGATATACAAAGAATGATAAATGAAAAAGTAATTGTATATAGACGTGAGATTAATACGATTAAATGTATGTTTTGAATTTTTCTTTCATGAGCATTATTTGAATATCCTTCAAATAAAATACGTAGTAGATTTTAATAAAGAATATCTTATGTAAAAATAGTCTAAATTAGAGCAATGTATGGAAGTTTAAAAATAAATATGTTTAAAGCACGTTGGTGTCTAAAATGAAAAGTAAATTTTAAAATACAGTCTCATCGGCTAACTTTGTAACACGATCGTACGTTCTTAAATGAGAATCATTTAAGACAAACAATTGACTCGTTTAATATTAAGACAGTCGACTGCAACCGCAACTCGAATTGTCATTTATCGACGTCGTTTTTCCATTTATTGACGTTGTATTATTTTCATATCGAGGTAATTCCTTACACCGCGCTTGCTGAAAAATTGAAATATAAATATAGTAACTATATTTTTACAATCTTATAAAGTATTATTAATTTGCATACCTCCATCAATTCCGCTGCTATTTCCATAAATAATCTTTCGACATTCTCAGCTTCTTTGGCGGAAGTTTCCAAAAAATACATTCCGTGTCGTTGCGCGAAATCCTCCCCAACTTCAGTTGGTATTTCTCTATCTTCCCGATCTATTTTGTTTCCTGTAATTTCCAATAAATTGCATTTAAATTCCTTACTTTTTAATTAACAGACAAATGAAAACTAACAAACTAATAACAAAATCAGTGATAAAATTAGTCAATTATTTATTGCATAAATACAACAAAATATTCTCACCAACTAATATCCTCAAAACTTTATTACTAGCGTATTCTTCTATTTCTCTCAACCAATCTGGTAAACAGTCGAAGGTTGGTTGACAAGATATATCATACACCAATATCAATGCGTGTGCAGATCTGTAATAACTTTGAGTGATGGATCGAAATCTTTCTTGACCCGCTGTATCCCAGATCTGAAGCTATTAATTAATGATATTTAATTATAAAAATATGTAACTTAAATAAATAAATTTAAGTCAAAAAAAATTATAGTTTTTGTATCATTTAATTGTACTATATTGCATAGAAAATAATATTGTAAAATATATTTCATTAAAATGATGCACTCAAATATGTAGCATATATATATATATATATATATATATATATATATAAACAATTATTGAACTAAATTGAATAAATTAACTTTTATAATTATAATCTTTTTATACTGTTCACAGGCATTTCTGTTTTTCACTTTACATTTAAAATACATTTATATATTGTATACACTTAATCAAAGATCATTCAAGTAAAATACACTTTATTTAAAGAAGTACTATTACAATTTACCTTAACTTTTTCATTTTCAATTTCCACTGTTTTAATCATGAAATCAACTCCAATTGTAGCTCCCTGGCCCGGAGGAAATAATCCCTAAAAATCAGCAATAAAATAATTGTGCATTATTATTATGCTACAACAAATTTTTACTAAATTCAATAGGAATCCTAAATAATATTTACTTTGCAATTGAGCAATTGCACGTTATTCAAACAGCCTGTCATACGTGATATTGGAATATATATTTGATTTCAATGTAAACTCAATAAAAATATATATATATTTATTATTAGATACAAACATATATAATGCAACGTCAGAATTACTTCAAATCATTGTATTAAAACCAATAGAACATAGCTAAATAACTATAATTTTGTTTTTAATTTGGAAAGGAAATAGATTGTTCAATGGTATTAATTAGAAATGTGCACGTTCCAGTGAAATGTAATAAAATAAAAAGAAACGCAGGTAAGAGCAAGTGAAGTTACATAAACAAAACGTTAACTGTAAATATTTCGTCACAGGTGAGCGTAGCTAAAAAGGAACAATTGTCTCACCTGAGTGAATCTGCGTACGAGGCAGGTTTTGCCAACGCCAGCGTTACCCACTAGCACAACTTTGAAGAGAAATTTGTAATCCTCCATTGTTTGTAGCCCGTCGACGACCGCCAGTGCCGCGGTCACGTCCGAATTCGGGCCTCGATCAATCAATCAAGGTCGAAGTGGCGTTGGCTTTTGAACTCGCGACGAAATTGCAACGATTCCGGCAGTCGAACAATGCGTGGCGAAAAGCAAGCGCAGCGCGTCACATGTTGGCCCGCTCATAAACGATGCGCATGACGCTTCGGCCGTCGGAAACGTCGATCCACGAGCGACTGTTCGTCATTTCATGGCTCACGGTTTCGCTTTAATGACGTTTGCCCGACTGCCCGTTTCGATTGGCGCGCGCGTCCAGTCGTTACGCTGTTACGCTTTCCTCTACCTGGAGGGGCAGGCGCGTGTTGCGTAAACGTCCTGTTGCCATCGCGCCAAATTTCGGTCAACTGAACTTTTCGATTCGGAACCATGCGTTTTTGTTCGCCGTATAGCAATTCTAACGAAAGAGTTCATTCATTCGATCGTTGTTCTGGTTGGAAATTAATAAATAAATAGTTGATCTCAAATTATTAAATATTTGCAGTTTATTTTTGCATTAGCTTGAACTGTACTTAAAATTAGGATTAAGGTTTATTGCAATAACGCATCGTTTCTGATATATCGTTAATGATAATTATTACAATTTTGGCATGGTATTCTGTGAGTGATGGAGGAAAAATAATTTCAATTATTATTATTATTTGATGTCAAAAGATGTGAAATTCCTGTCAAATGCTCGATCATATAAAATATAATGATCCAGGGACGCATAATCAAAAAATCGAGCACTAATCGCAAATTGGTCACGTATTTTATCCTTGAGATGTGAAGTTAGAAATATTTCTAAAACGTAAATAAAGCGATGTTATGTAAGGATTCTATAAAATATATTATATTAATTTTATTTATTTTAAAATTAAAGTTCTCGATTAATCATTATCATTATTGATGATTATAAAAAAGATTAATAATATAAAAAATAGTAAAATATAAGATTTTCAGATATCATAGTATACATTCAAGGTTTTAGATTAATTATATTAGATTAGATTATAGTATTAAGAGCACATTTGAATGATTAAGTCATCGAAATATATATAAGAAAATAATATACAATTTTATATTAAAAATTATCTAAAAATGATATTTTATAAGTTAAATATTTTCAGGATATAATTAATAATGATATTTAAGGTTCGATAGATTTTAAATTATATATATTCTCTGAAAAAGATTAATTTTTTCAACCGACATTTAACACAATTATTTGAATAACAATGATATATTTTCATGGATAAAAAAATATATTTGTATATGAATATATATTAAACAAATTAAACTAAATGCAATTATACAAACATATATAATTAAGTAATTCTATTATCTTGAAATTATTTGTTAATACATTGTTATATTATAGAATTACTATTAATAAATTAAATGAATAAATAAATATATTACTAAACAAGTTTTATTACTGCCATATGTCGACTACAAGATTAATCCAAACATAGTAACTATATAATGATAAAAAGTTCTCTTTTAACTAACATACATTATTGCAAATTAATATTTTAAATACTATTATACAATTATAAACATATAATCAACACAATATTATTGTAATAATAGACGTTAAATTATTTAAATGATATTAATTTTCTTTATATAATAATTATAATAATAATTACTTTCTAAAATAAAAATTTTAAAAAATGAAAAATGCAATATAATATGAAAACATTTTATTAGCAAATATTAAAATTGCTACTATAATATATCATATATTACATTCATTTTACAAAAAGGCTGGCTTGCCTTTCATTATATGTAATCTAACATATTTAAACAAATTGTCTTCATGTTTGCAGTTATCACAAACTTAGTTTCAAAGAATGGGTCAATGTGACTGAATAGATTCTTTTTTATTGCTATAGATCTCCATCTAAAATATAAAAAAAATAAATATGTTATAAAATATATGCAAATAAATATTTTAGAAATAATTATTTTGAATATGTACTGAGCATGCCTGTAATATAAAAATATATTACAAATCTGTTCAAAATATAAAAAAATGTATTATTCCATTAAACTTTTCTATTCCAGTAATATCTTTTTATTTTATGGCGTTCAATAAAGTTATGGTTCATTTTATAAAAATAAAATTTAAAAAATCAATAATAGATTAATATAATTTTTTAAAACTCAATTGATCAATAACTTTTATATATATCATATTTTCTGATTTTTCTAACTTTTTCACTTTAAATTGTTATATTAAACATTATGAATAGTTATTTTATAAAAATTGAAACTTACTTTTTTATTGTTCTCTTTAATGGCACGTTCACATACTTCATCTGCAATTTCTTCAGTTAAAATTCCTTTTTCGGACGAGAAAAGAGCCGTTTGCCAAGCAATAGCTAATTTTTCTAATTGTCTGCCAGAAAAACCTTCTGTTTTTTGTGCTACCTTAGAACAAAACTCAGTATAATCTACTGAAAATTTGTCAATGGCAAATCTTTTATTGCCCTTAGCTGCAGGCTCCAGAATATATTTTCCAAAATAAATATAAATAAGTCGCTTTCGTTCATCTAATCCAGGGAGGTCAAAGTTCACATTTCGGTCGAGCCTGTCCATTAATGCAGCATCAAATTCTTGTGGTTCATTTGAAGCTAGTACCAACATAAATTTACGACTCGGTGTTCCAGTTTTTTCTAAAAATGCGCTCAACATCATCCTTTGATCATTTGAAATACCTTCAGAATGATTATTATCAGGAAGATTACGATGTCTTAAAAACGCCTCTGCTTCGTCAATAAATAATAATAACCCTTTATGTGAAGTATTTGCCCAATCAAAAATTTTGTGAATTTCCGTCACACCATCCTTTCCAAGAGGAGCAAAGTCACCACCACTTACTATTGCATAATCTAAGCCCGAATGTTGTGCAAGCATTCTTGAAAACATAGTTTTACCAGTACCAGGAGGGCCATACATAAGTAAATTAATAAATGTTCCCTTATTTCGTTTTGTATTTTTAGTTGCAATAGCGATATCCAACATTGTCTCCTGAACTTTTGGAGACAATACAATCTGACCCTGGATTGCATCTTCAAGTTTAGGTAATTTTCTTTTTTCAATAAATTTTTGTGCAGATTGAATTGGATGTTTCAATACATCTAAAACACTAATTCGAGAAGTTTCACGCACCAGCGTAGGTTTTGAAAGACGAGCTTCAAGTTGCCGCGTTAGGACATTCATTCCACCTTTAGCAGCATATACACCAACAGCTAAAAGAGATAGACCTGCAACTGCTGAAACTATTTTTTGAGGGCTTTCTAAGAAAGCGCTTGCACCTATTCCATATAAGCTGAAATATAATAAATTATTAAAATGTGATATACATAATAAATATTCAGATAAATGACAACTTAATGTTTCTTATATATAAATACAATATATAATTATTTAAATTGTAATGTATAAATAAGAGTTTTTTATTTCTAATATAAGAATATATTTCAGACATTCTTTAAACATATATCAGTTGTATTTGACTGAATTGAAAAATAATAAAATAATCCAAATAAATATAAAAGAAAAAAAATGTATCATAAATTATTTATATTTCAAATGAAAAAAAAAAAAAAAAAAATTATTCATATTATTTATAGCAACTTATATTTTACTAATAATATTTTAATGTTTAAATAGTGTAAATAGATTTATTTGATGTCAAATTTGTTAATTAATTTTTATTTAAAATAATTACCGTATAGATTCTAATGCAGTTTCTTTCTTTTCTTTAGCTTGCAATTTTATTTTTTCTAACGTTAAATCAAAGTTTTCTCGTTTTAATTTTGCTTTAGCTCTCATTTCCATTTCTAATCTTTTTCCATAATTTTTATTTTCTAACTCCTTTTCATGTTCAATTGTTGCTTTTCTCATTGCTTCTTGCTTTGCAACTGATTCTTCTTGGCGGCGCAAATTTTCTTCATTCATTCGGTGTTGTTGAGCTAACTGATCATCATAACGTTTTCTTGCTAATTGATCTTGATATTGTGCTCTAGCTTGATGTTGTTTAGTTTCTTCTTGTAATAATCTTCTTCGTTCTTCTGCATCTAACTTATTTCTTTCATTTTTCATTTGCTGAATACTAGCTTCATATTTTTTCATTTCAGTTTGCAGTTCAATCTGTCGCGTTATTTCTTGTTTTTGTAGCAATGCAAGTGCTTCATGTGCATGAGCTGGTAATATAATAACGTATAATTAATATATCTATATATTTATATATATTTAATTAAATTAATAAAATATTAAGAATGTATTTAAATTATGGTATATTACAAAATAAAATCTTTTTAGAATAAAAAGAAAATATTAAATGTTAATTAATGAATGATAGACAATCTTTTTTCTATTTTATATTTATATATACATAGATTCAGTTATCTATATATCCAAGAGATTATATAATCTTCAGAAAAGTCAATAAATTTTTCCAGTTCAAAGTACAATGTAAAATTCACAAAATTTATTATTATAGTGTATACAAATTATCTACATTTTAAACAAATTATAATACTAATAAAATTGAAATTTAGTATTTTTTTACAAAATAAACAATAACATTCTTAATTCATGATTTTAAATTAAAATTCAACTTTCACTGATTTTTTTGTTATATTAATTATAATTGTAATATTTTAAAATATCATATACCAGACTTTTCAAGTTCTTTAGCTGCTTTAGCAGCTCTTTCAAGTGCACTGGAATCAAATCTATATTCCATAGATTTCTTTTCATTTTCATTATGAGGTACATTACTGCCATCACCACCTTCTGCACCCTGTGGTAGATTAACTAATTCTTCAAAACTATTTGGTTGTTGCTTGTAACGTGAGCCTAAAAGCCAAGACATAATTCAAAGTAAATGCGAAAATTAAATTTTCATTCACGTGTTTTCTACTATACAATGAAGGCAGACGGCAGACTTGCATACATGCAATACTTTGAGATACTTTTAGGCTAGTTTTTGGCCGGTAGAAACAGAGCCATCTATTACTTGAAAGTCGATTTAAAAATTAAAAAATTGATCAAGATTATATGATATAGATAGATATATTGGTTACAATGGATACAAAATAAATGATAATGAATTTAACATTATTTTGCAAATTATACTTGAATATAATTAAAGTAAATTAATAAAATAAATGTGTTTATAAGTTTTATTAGATTAATATTTATAAATTTATATATAAATTGACATACATATATTATAAGCTGTATTTATTATAATATTAATATATTAATAATATTACACGTATAATATTATTATTTTCAATAATATATAGCTTATATTCTATTAATACATATTTTACTGTATAAATTAAGTATCATATATAATATATATTCGCTTATAAACTGAATTTAAGCAATAAATTAACATTGATAAACAAGGTATTTTTACTTTTAATTTCATATATTTACTTTATTGACTTTATTGTTTATTGACAATACCAATGTAAAAAAAATTGTATATAGATATAATTATTAATTACAATGACATTTATATGCAATTAATATAGAAATATATCAATACTATCCGCAAAAAGTATTGCACTACTGTTATCAAAATGTTCTATATATCCAGCAGCCAAGATCTGATTTAATCCGATTTATTTTGACCAAATGCAATTTAAATGTCAGTAACTTTTTAAATCCGTTTTATGTCCATTTTTACAACTAACTATTATTTGAATTGGGGCCTTATAATTGTAGAAAGTTATTTTAATTGGAAATTTAACTTTGAGGTTACTTTTTAAATACTTTTAAAAATTAAATAGAAAAAACAATAAATTTTATATCGGCCATAAAATGTTTAAGAACGTAAATTAAGAAATCGGGAAAATAGAGAGTTAAAAATGAACTTCTTCAAGTTAGAAAAAATTGTATGCATTTTAACGGTGACTCAAATTATAATTTATTGATTTAAATTGTATGCAATTGTATGCATACAATTTACTACGATATATATAAAATTAATTAATTTGAAATTGATCCTGACTGTTGGGTACCCATATATCTTCAAAGTCCTCTCAACCTTATTATTATTGAAAATTATTATTATTATAACTAATTATTAAGTATTATGATTAAAAAATCAGATATATAATTATTATGTAATCGAGTACACGGTTAATATTGAATAAAAAAATTCCAATTAAATATAGTTAAAGTATAAACTTAAATAATAAATAAATAATTTAGATTATTTATTATTTATTTAAAATTGTATTAGATTAATTATCGCAATTATATAATATATTTATATCGTATTATATTTATTTTTTATTATATATAATGTAAATTATAAAAATCTTTGAAATATTTTAAAATATATATATATATTATTAAAATCTTGATACAGTATTATGATATTATTATTCTAAAAATCATATATATTCAATTATAATGCAAATTTAAGATTACACGTGATCACGTTATATACTATACAAATCGGAGAATTAGACCAATAAAAATGTTTCTGAGATGTTACGTGTCAGCGTACGCACATACATTAATATAATAGAAATCTATATTCTTATAAATTTGATATATTTATATATTTTATACTTAAACGAAATTAAATTTAAATAACTCTTGAACTATATTTCTTTTCACAAATATTTGTACATATATTATATTTTCAATCTTCTAATTTAAATCTTGTTTGCTATTATATATTTTATTTTATTACAGTAAATCAATGATACGGCCCTGAGCCCTGAGCCGCAGACTCACAATTCGCACGTTCACAGAGTCTGATCCTTTCCCCTATTTGAAAACTACCGTTTATTGTATCGTTTCACACAAAGTGGAGTATTTCGGTGATAAAGTTTGCTTTATTTCAACAGTCAAATTGACATAATAACACTATTATTAATTTAAAATGTAATAGATAACACGGGTATTGTATATCAAGTTTATTTAAAGTGGATTGTAACATTTTATTTAATAAATGGCATTTGCCATTTTCAGATTTCAACTTCATTGTATGGTAAATGGTAAACATGGCGCTTTCGCCTTTCAATGGTAAAGTTTTTCTAGTTGTGACTGGAGCTAGCCAAGGAATTGGCCGGCAAATTGCATTTAGTTTTTCTGAATTATTAGAAAAAGATTCCAGAGTTCTTATGCTTGCAAGAAATGAGAAAGCCCTTGAAGAAGTCTCTCATACAATGCCAAAGAAAATCACAGTCGTTTATGAAAATGTTGATTTGTCATGTGCTTCTGCAGAACAATTGACCAGTAAGATGCAAATTAGTTTAAATATATTTTATTAATTAAGCTCAAATTATATTGTTGTATATAATTGTAAATTTAAGTTTAATTATACATATATAAGATATTACGTATGTACATTAATTATTTTAATATTCATACGCATATGTTTTAAAGTATATAAATATTTAAATACACAATAAATATAAGATTTCACAAATATTATTTGTTATGATAAAAAAAATTGAATTATTTTGGAATATTTATAATTAATAGTAATTTTGGTTTTTTAATCAATTATATTTTGTTAAGTGCAAAATATAAAATATGAATCTTCATTTTCACATTTATTTTCATTTATATAATATATAATGTTATGTGTCAATAAGTGATTTAAAAAATATATATATTTACATTTGATTTTTAATGAAAATGGAAATAAAGAAATCAATATTAATATTTTTATTTAAGATACTAACTACATAATGTTTAATTATATTTTATTAATGTAATAATTTATATATTAATTGTTATAGAATTTTTATATAAAATTTATGATAAAAAAATATAATTATAATAACTCAATATTTTTTATATATTATAATTGAAATAAAAAAATTCTATTTTTAATAGAAATCTTAAAAAGCTCTTTGGGCGAAGATGGTATTGAAGGGTATGACCATGCCGTTATGGTTCATAATGCTGGTTCAATTGGAGATATAACTGAAGCTACAAAAGATGTAACTGATTTTGAAAAATGGCGAAAATATTTTGACTTAAATGTATTTGCACCTTCAATTCTTAACAGTGTATTTATGAAATTGTTTGAACATAAGAAAAGTATTCAAAAACTTGTTATTAATATAACATCTTTATGTGCTCTTAAAGCTATGAAATCTGTCGTATATTACTGTTGTGGTAAAGCTTCCCGTGAAATGTTTTTTAAGGTAAGACTTTTGTGTATATATTTTAACATATTTTTTAACTGTTTATATTTTTAATATTATTTTATATTAAAACCATTTGTAGACATTTGCTTTAGAAAATCCAGATGTGAAAGTGTTAAATTATGCTCCTGGACCTGTTCAAACCGAAATGCTGCAAATGATATGTGATAAAGTTATTGATGATGATGTCAGAAAACAATTTCATCAAATGCAAGAACATAATCAAGTTTTAACAACAGAACAAACAGTGGAACGATTAATAAATATTCTTAATGAGAATAAGTTCACATCTGGTGATCATGTCGATTATTTTGACAAATAATATGATTACAAACATATTGTAATGAAAAATTAAAAAAAATGTTTCTACTTTTTGTATTATTTTTATACATTGTATAAAAATATCATGAAACAAAATATTATATTAAAATGATTATTTTATAATATTTTTATTTATTAACATAATAAATAAAGAATGGAATGAATAAATATCATTTGTATTATTTAACATGATTTATTAACTAATAATGAATTATTGCGTCATTTTATTTATAATCTTGCAATTTGGATACTGAAAAATACAGCGTGTCGTCCATATCTCTTTAATGAAAGGAATTACATTTTTTAGACCTTCTAAGGTCTTTTATTTAATAAACAATGTTTTACACTGAATTCATGTATGTATTTACAAAATATTAATTCAGTTTAAAATTTTGGTTATCGAATAATGTTACAATTTAGAACTTGAAGTATACAGTAAGTTACATTCATACCTCCTTATATTTAATTATTATGCATTATTGAATATTATGTTTATATAATGAATTATTGTTTAACATAATTGAACTTTAGAATAAAATTAATTTATTAACTTATTGATATACATTTTTTTACATTTTCTTGTGTACTTTTAGAAAATATAAAATTGTAATTGTTCATCATATAAAAATCAAAAGGATGTAAAATTAAATGTTTTTATAAATATTTATATTATGTATAAAATTTTATGGTTCACAAATATCTTTTATAGTAAGAGTTTCATATACAAATTAATATGCAACAAGTATAAAAAATTTATATTTCTTTATTTATTATTACTGAACTTTCTGCAAAATATTTATGATAAATATTATCAATAAAATTATATGTATAATTCATGAAGAGCTGTGCTTTTTCTTTAACAGCAGGTGGTATTTGAACATCGATTTTGTAAGGTTGAATAGGTAAGCCAGTTTTTTCCTTAGCATAGTCAAGGATTTCTTTTGCATTCGGTAAAAATGGTATTAATATAATTGTAATGAAAAATATTAAAAGTAACCATGAGAAGGCACTGCATAAAGAACGAATAAGGCCACCTGAAAAAATTATTATATTAATACATAGTAGCAATTATTTCTAATATAAAATAATGTAATTGAAATTATTATAATACATATATATATTCGTTCTGATTAATTTAAATTATTATTTGAAATGAATAATATATTAAGAAAAATTATATACCTTTCTTCACTTTAGAACTTTTATTCTTAGATTTTGTTTTATTTGTTTTTGCATTATTTTTCTCAACAGTTTGTTTATTAATCTTAGTTAAAGAATCAACATTTTTTTCTTTCTCTGATTTCTTCTTCTTTTTTTGTGGTTCCTTTTTTGGTACTGTAGCTATTGGTTCATTGTCTAAAATATAATTAATTATTACAATATTCTATACAATACAATATAATATATGAATTATTATTTTAAGTACCATCTAGTGAACGTAGTGCTTTATCAAGTGCTTGTGCCAGATCTGAGAAATACATTACAACATTTTTTGCACAATTTAGACATTCTGCATTAGTATTACAAGGTCCAGCAACACTAGCTACTCCACTTATCAAAGGATTATTTTTCAAATCTAACCATTTTAAATTTTTAAGTTTTCCAAAACTAATAGGAAGATTTGTTAGCTAATATGTATAAAGAAACAAAATTATAACATTAGTATTTAAACAGTATATTTCAGAATTACATATAATTGTCAATTAAATTCATTTATATCGTTATCAATTTTTTTTTACCTGATTGCTGTAAAGATCAAGATGCTTTAATTGAATTAATTCACCAAAATTTTCAGGTAAGTTTGTCAAATTGTTCTTACTCAGATCCAATTTAATTATTTGAGTCAAGATAATAAAATTATGCTGCAAAACATTTAAACAAATTGAATACATGATTTGAATAAAGTGACAAAATTTGTTAAATAATTTTTATTACAATTGATATTAGGTAAAAAAAACTAAATATGTAACATTTTTGATATTATAAATTAGTAAAGTATTATTAATTTAAATATATATACCCTATGATGAAGGAATATTTTATTAAACTATGATAATATTATTTTTACATAATAATTTATATATAAATAATAGTCATATAATATTATTAAATATTCCTAGTTCATAGGTTATATGTATATAATTTTTGATTCTGTTATTATATAGACATATATTAAATTGTATAATATATCCTCTAAGCTGATAATATTCATAGAATTATGTAAATTTGATGTTAGTAAAAGTAAATATTAATAATTTTAATTAATTATAATATTTATACATACTTACTGGTAGAAATGTTAATTCATTATTTGACAATTGCAGTATTGTTGCTTTCTTTAAAAAAGACTGTAACAAATACATAAAAAAATTAATTGTTAAATGAAATCTTGAATTATAACCTACGATATTGTATAATGTCAAACTTACAATTTCTTTGACAGGAACATCTTTTAATTCACTACAGCTTAAATCCAGCGTATTGTCTGAGAGTTTATCTTTTACATTAATTACCTTAGGCATGTTGAATAATTATTATTAATAATAAAATTATTAACTTATGATATTGACACTGATTGTCAGGTGATATAAATGTATGTGAATTCTAGGTTCATAAAATTTGAATGAAATTTTTGTTGACACGTATACTATTTGAAGTTACAACATATGCGATGACATGCTCACTTCTCACTATACACGCTGTTTACTGTTATTTTAATCTTATACTGTGAAATATCAGTTATTTTTTTACTATAATAGTATTTTTTATTTTTATTTCTATATTGATTTTAAGAGTTATATTTTTAAATTTATTTAATTTATAATCATTTCATCCATATCCATACATTTTCTTATATGTTAAAGCATACACATATTATTGAAAGATATTTCAAAAGCATATGAAAAAACACCAACTATCTCATAAATTTGGTAAATTCTGAAAAATACAATTGTTTTAAATTTGTATTCTGTCTGTCAGTAAAAAACCAGCAGAAAAGTTCACGTCACGTTTTACAAAGAAATTTGTACACGTGATTTTTTATTAAACTTAATTGAATATAAATCCAATAATTTATAATATATTAGATACCTACAATCTCCATAAATATGATAAGGAGAATGGTGAAATAGAACCTGTTTATTACTGTCAAATTAGGGCATTTTAAAAAGAAACAATTATAACACAATGATATATCATATTAATTATTTTAGCCGATTTTATCACTTCAGGAGAATAATATTTGAAAGGAAAATTATTCTTTTATAAATTAATGCAAATGGAAGTTCACCACGTTTTTGAGGTGAGAAAAAAACGTGATAACTTACAGAAAACTGTTGTACATAAAACGTATAAAATCTTATTTAAATTAAAATATGATTCTCCCATGTATCAAAAATCGGCCGAAATTCATTAGATACGTCAATAGAAAAGTATAATTATACAAAAATGTAACACCCTGACGCCGTTGCAGCAAACGTTCCGTTCCACCTTAAAATTGATTTTGTTGCTTTTATTTATAAATGAATTTAAAATAAAAATATTAGTTATAAGAAATAAGAAACTGTTCTATAATACTAATAAAATATATATTATATATAACTAACAATATATTAAAATCAACAATATCTGTCAAAATCGCTTGAAGGATCACGTTAATATATTTTGTCTTGAAAATCTTAAAAACATCAATTTTTTGTATTCATTGAAGATTATATCTCCGCTTTTGGAAAGTATAACAATATTATTTATTAATAAAGGATATTCTTATCTGAATATAGTATTGTCTATCCTTTATTAATAAAAATGTATTGTTAGTTTCCAAAAGCGACATAGAATTATATTTGTTTTATTAATAATCAAAGACTCTAATACTGGTGTGTTATCACTTTTTTATTTTATTTTGTCATTTCTACATTAAACTTAATAACGAATTAAAATATCAAGTGAATAATTTATTTAATGTTTTAAAAAAATATATATATGCGCAAAAAATGTTAATTCAGTCAAAGCAGAATTAATGTTTTCTTTATATGTATACTTCAGTTCATTTATCTTATATTTAAATTAAACAATAAACTGAATTATAAAATTATAATATAATTGTTTAAAAATATTAACTCTCATGTACTGATCGGACTGATCGCCTTTTTATCATTTGTTGTAATAAAAGTTGTCTATTTTATCGTCATGTATTCTCGTGAATGTTGTTTCAATTTCAATAACTCAATGTTGTCAATATTTTCTATGTTTGACAGTCTGAGAATTCTGAGATTGTCAGTAAAATATGTAACCAACCAAACCAATCAGTAAAATATATTTAATTAAATATACAAATTATAATTTACAAGTACAGCCAGACTGAAGTTATGTTTTTCAAGTTATACAATATAGGTTATAGTTGTTATCGTTGTTATAACCATTAGAGTCAACAAAACAATTTTTACAGACAATAGTTAACGCTTAACGTATAAAAATAAGCAATTAGTGTACATAGGAACATAACCTCCATTTAGCCATTAAGAGCAACATCAACAACATTTTTATACACATAACGTATAAGTTTATTCATAAAATGATTATGTACAAATTAGATTTAAATTAAGAAATATATATATATAATTGAAACTTTATTTTATTTTATATTTATTAACGAATTCAAATAAAAATACAATGAACATAGAGAGCTGTCATTTTTTCGTTCAACGAAAAAAACGTTATTGTCGCATGACTGTAAAGTATGGTAATAAATATTGTGGTGAGCATTTAAAATGTGATGAACAATATCATAAAACATTAGCAGAAAATGATGAAAGAATTCAATGTCCACTTGATCCTAAACAGTATGTATTTTAATTTTTAATATTTTTTATGTCTAATTTAGATTTATAAATATAATTGTTATTGTATATTGAAAAAATTTTTTATTAAGTAATTAATAATATTAATATATTTTTACAATAAATTATTTATTTATTTTAATTATATATATATGCATTTCAACAAATTTTTTATTTAAACAATGAAAATATTTAAAAATAATTACAAAGAATAAAAATCAAAGAGTTTAGAAAATATAAATATAAATACTATAATATTTAGTCATGAATATATATATATATTATATAATATAAAAT
>JABFQC010001357.1:0-19810 GCA_022817085.1 Psilanteris sp. ZL-2020 | reverse complement strand
ATACCATACCTTGCACATATCAAAATAATCTTTCAAATTTGATGAAACTGAATACAATATGTACTTTGGAACGAGTTTGTAACACGATCGATGTAAATTGTAATTACTACAATATGATATTGTTAAACTTTTCTTGTATAGTCGCTGCAAAGCAATCATAATAAATATGACTTTAAGTTACAATATATGAAAACTTCAAGTCTAAAATCAAGTTACGTAAATAAAGAAAAAAAGTTTCGACTGAAATGTTCTTCAATACCACTAATTTCACACCACATCAGTTGGCAACACTGATACCAAATACATTAAGAAATTGCAATGACTACAAAGAGGCTACAAAGTGATACAAAAAGTATCAATCAAAACGCAAATCAAAATATTAAACTTGTATAATTATTTTTCCCCATAAAAAATTATACGACATTCAATCCTATAAAATAACCTTTACCATACACTGAAAAAAATAATCTTACAAATTTTACCAAACTAGATAATAAAAGCAGGAAAAGTGAGCAAAAACGTAAATAAACATTAGACGATATGATTGTTAGTACTATTTGTTTGGTAATATTTGACATATGTTTAAAATTTGCTAATCATAATTTATTATATTATTTACATTTTTGCCCATTTTTCCTCCTCTCATTATCTAGTTTGGTAAATTTTGTAAGATTATTTTTTTCAATGTACGTTCCCTACACTTTTTACTAAATTTGTACCATATCATTCCTTCTTTTTAAAACCGTGAATCATTCAAATTACCCTCCGATTCGGCTTTTCTCAGTGTCCACACTTTGGACCACAAATTTCAACCATGACAAATATTGGACACTCGGTGGACATTGCAAATTCCTTACACATACGCAAACCCACACTGCACCAGTGATTTAAGACTGGTAATTTTTTCAAAGCAACTTCGCAAATCCCGACTCGAGTTCTCACGCGCTAAACTCTCCGTTCCGGCGGTTCTGCTTTTCGCAACTCAAAGCGCTCGCTCCCGTTCTCGCGGTTGCAAAGAGGAAAGAATTAAGTTCGCCGAAACTCGACGGCAAAATTTTTCAAGACGAATCCGAAATTTCGCATCCTCGCGAGGATAATGCGAATTATACGAAACAGTAAGAAATTACGGCGCCGTCTTTTCATTCGCGTTCGCACAAAGCTCGATGCAGTTTCCTTTCTAGTTGTCGCGCACCCGCTCTTTTGTGATATATCGTTTCCAACACTTTCATCCGAAATTACCACAAGATCTCCTCGCCATTATCATAACATGTCGGCGACGTTTCTTGGCGCGCAAAAGTTTATCTTGCTTCGTGGCTTCCAAAGAGACGTTGCTCCGCGCGCTGTAATTAGTGTGTACTCATTATCGTGAAATGTCGCGCGCATATTCGCTAATGAGTTCATCGTCTAGCCGACTTCCAAAATCATAGGCATACGTCGGAATTTTCGACGAACAAAGCAACGAGAGAGAGATAGAGAGAGAGAGAGAGAGAGACGACGCGCGCGACTTTTCGAACACTGCTGGAAAAAATTGTCTTAAATGTCACCGATTTAAGACATTAAGCGAGTGACTTATTTAAGTCACAAGCTATCTTAATGCAAACTATTTTTCATTAGATTAAGACACGTAGGTGTCTTGATTGAGTCGCTTTGTGTCTTAAATAAGACACGCGTAATATAGTTTTTTAGTAGTAAATAAGCGGGTATTTATTTCTAATTATTATTATTATTATGATTTTTTTGGGGGTGGGGGAGATAATTCCAATTTTTGAGATTAATTAGATGAATTTTCATTCTATTATTTCATTCTATACTTTCAAGATAAAAACAGAAACAATATTTAAGGTGTAGTACACTGAAAAAAAGGTTTAATAACTGTTATGAAATATATTTTTGAATAGGCGCAACCACATATTTGATAATATAGTTATTTATCATATTTAAATTATATTTATCATATTTATTAATAGTTCATTACATGCGACATAAAAATCAAACTCCAAGCAATAAATATTATCATATATGTGGTTGCTCCTATTCAAAAATATATTTCATAATAGTTATCGAATTTGTCTCAGTGTACGAACAGTAAAAAGTATATATATAATTAAAATAGTACATAATTACCAAATTTTGTAGTCCGAGACAAAAATGCTACATATATTTAATTGCTAAATATATCAAATTATGTATATATAATAAAATAATTATTAACTTTTTTATAAACAATTAAAATATTCAACAGTTAAGTATACCTATATATACTTATACTACCAGACGGCATGTTTACTACTATAGAATATATATATTTCATCTCCGGTTGTAATTGTAAGAATTAAAAATAAAAGAAACTTATGAAAAAAAGTATAGGAGAAATAAGAAATTATGTTGAATTAAATGAACTTGATCACTTTTATTTCTCTTTAATTCTTTATATTTTAATAATTTTAAATATATTTACATTATTTGTTGTTAATACAGATTTAACCGAAAAAATAATCAAAATTAAATAATTAAAAGTATATTATTATTAACAAAAATATAGTAATGTTTGTATCGTTTGTAAATATATATAATATTATTAGTATTAGATTTATAGATAATTTATAGCTATATATTTGTAGTAGATACAACCAACGAATCGCTTGTAAAAATTCGAGATGAATCATTATTGAGAAAACATGATTTTTGTCACGTAGGCACTGGAAAAAAATGCGCCATCTTCATCGACTAGCAAATTTATGCACAGAAAAATTCTCTATTTAGTCTCATTAGCCTATTTCTAATTGATTATTAAGAAAGACAATTTGATTATAATAAAATTAAACATTACAAAAAGTTTAAAATATTTAATACAGCAAAAGCGGCATATGACCATATGTATATAAACATATGTGCACATAAATGTGTATTTTCAGTTTATATGTATATGTACAAAATTGGCATGTATTGTAAAGGATGAACGGACACAAGTGAGCAGTGTGGCGCTACCGTCGATGCTGACACCTTAAGGAAACAATAGGAATCAACAGTTATCACTCGCGTGTGATGTCATATAGTGTGCGTGAGATTTGTATTTGTAAATAAAATTGATAGTATCATATTCTAGTGTTTATTGTGTAAATAAAAATGTCAGAAGATCTGAAACTGCATCACCGGTCTCGGAAGCGCATTAAGGAAGTGAAAAGAAAAGCCAGACCAGGTAAACTGCATTCATATCCTACCGCCTAACCTAGGATACCGTGTAACGTGATGTGAAGTAGTGTAGCCGCTATTAAAAGTATTTTCAAATTTGTAATATTTTTTAAATTTTATCATATTCGAAATTTCTTTTCTTCCAAATTTAGATTAATTACAAACATTTTAAGTCGGATATATTATCCAAATTCCATATTTCGAAACTTGACACCAGAACGCGGAACTAATTGTGTTAATTCGTGACGAAATCTAAGTAAAAATATGTTCTACGTTGGCAAGTTAAGAGTCTGCATTTTGAATAGAAATAAAAATACTGGTCTGATATTTTCAATATTATATTCACTGAAAAAAAAATGTTCTCAGATAATTTATATGGACAACGAATGTGTTATAAATTGTTGTAATTTTTTGCTGATATATATTTTCTTAATTCAATGTATTGTATATAATATATTTTAAATACAGAATTAGCAGATAAAGCTGCTTGGACTCAACACAACTATCATAAAAATTTTGACAAATTTTGGGATTTTAAAGATAATGCTGAAAGGATTAATGAAAGTGACTTGACAATAGATGAATTTATACAAAAATATGAAATACCTTACAAACCTGTGATAATACATGGTGTTCAAAATGAATGGAAAGCTAATTATAAATGGACAAAAGAGGTAATTTTCTATTTAATTTGTTTAATAATATATATCTTAAGAAATATCTTATTATACATCTTAATAATTATAATAATCATAATAATCTTTTGTATACAAAATTAATGGGTTCATATTACTATCATAAAGAAATCATGATTTTTATTTAGGATATTATTTATTATCTATATTATTTATTTGTTTACTTTAATCTACATGTTTTTGAATAATTTTTATAATATTTATACAGAAATGAAACTTAAAGTAAAATTCTGTATTGTAAGAATAGTATTTGATATGAACAAATTTACATGTATATATTATATAGCTTGAAACTTGTTTTAGAGTAGTGCAAAGTATGAATAAATATTTTTAATCTTTAATACTGGCATTTTATCTTATATAAGTTTTGTTTATCACATTATTTATATTATTTATTTAAAATTATATTTATACATAACCATAAATATGTAATATTTATTTATTATTTTTATAATTGTACATAATTACTATTTTAGAGATTAACCAGAAAGTATAGGAATCAAAAGTTTAAATGTGGTGAAGATAATGAAGGTTATAGTGTGAAAATGAAAATGAAGTATTATATACAATACATGGAAAATAATGAGGATGATTCTCCTTTGTATATTTTCGATAGTTCCTTTGGTGAACATCCTCGAAGAAAAAAATTATTAAAAGATTATGTAATACCCATGTACTTTCGAGATGATCTTTTTCACTATGCTGGTGAACATCGAAGACCACCTTATAGATGGTTTGTTATGGGACCTGCTCGTTCTGGTATGTTCTGTATGGATGTATATCAATTAATTTTCAACTTCCACACCAATGACCCGTATACCTATAGTCACAATTGTAGTCTAGATGATTTATCATGTAACTAGATAGACAATCCCGCTTGCTTGCCATAATAACAGTTTTCTAGTTAGGTGACTAAACATCTGGACTAGGTGTACATATACAATATATATATATATATAACTATGTTATCTGGTTGTTCTGAGATTCCCACCACATTTGGGCATTTTAACTATAGAACTGGTGATTAGAATTTGTCAAAATTTTGTCAGAGGGATGGGGTCTTGGCGAGGGGTCTATGGATCCCCCCATTGGTAAGGGATGCGGGAGGGCTTCATTTTCCAACACCCTTTGTTTTTGCTTTCTATTGAAACTAATATACGAGTGACCTTGAACATACTAATCTGGATATGAATTGACTTTTGGCAGTTTTGGAGCTGGACCCCGAAACTACTGGAAGTAATATATGCAGTGGTATGTTCAGGGTATTTTTCAGTTATTTCACACTATTACCAGATTTATGTGACCTTATAACGACCATTGCATTCTATATATCTATATGTATATATAAGTACATCAACCCTCTATTTTGAATGTTTGACTATGGCATCGTTGATTCAAAATTCTGACAAAGTGTGATGCAGGCCAATAAATGACAGGAATGTGGAGATTCCTAAATGCTTTAAAACTTTAACAAAACTTGCATTCACAATTGACATGGCCCCTGAACTGTATTGTGTATACAGGTCATTAAAATATTAAAATTAAATATACAAACATAGAATATGAAAAATGTGTTTTTATAATATGCTTATTTTACAATAATTATAATAATATATTAACATTATAATTAATTATGTATATACAAGTTAATTACTTAATCAAATAATTGCAGGTACAGGAATTCATATAGATCCTTTGGGAACGAGTGCTTGGAATGCCTTAATTTCTGGACACAAAAGATGGTGTCTATTGCCCACAAATACCCCACGCGAATTATTAAAAGTCAATGCGGCTGAAGGCGGAAAACAACGCGACGAAGCTGTAACTTGGTTTTCTGTCATTTATCCTCGTACAAAATTACCCAGTTGGCCAGCAGACTGTCAACCCATTGAAATTCTTCAAAAACCTGGAGAAACTGTTTTTATACCTGGTGGATGGTGGCACGTGGTTCTAAATTTAGACGACACCATTGCGGTGACACAGAATTTCTGCTCAAAAACTAATTTCCCTGTTGTTTGGCATAAAACTGTACGAATTTACATACAGATATTTATATATATATATATATATACCTATATATACGTACACTTAAATAATAAATTTATAAATATTGTAAAATATAGTAAAATACAGGTTATCACAAATTTAATATAATTTTTAAATTTTTATAATAATTAAAAGTTATTATAATATATAAATATAAATAATTCACATTATTATCTAAACTTTTCTCTTTTTCTATCAGAAACAGAAACTAGGTAAAATGTTTAAATAGACAAAAGAATAATAGGGTAAAAATAAACTTAAGAGATTATAGAAACAATATTTTAACAATGTTTTTATATTAGAACTAAGATATGGGTAGTAAATATTATTATCGTTCGATAACAAATTAAAAAAAATTGTTTTTTAATAAACTAATTAATCTAAGCGTATTAATACTGAATATATAATATTAATTAATAATACAAATACTAATTATGAAATGCTCTTTTTTCCATAAGTTCATCAATAAAAAAAGCTGAATATATAATCAAAAACAAGAAAACATACTATATGAGTAAATACATAAAAATAAAAATTAAATAGTTAATTATAATGTCAAACAGAAATGCATTACAATTATCTAATATAATTTAACAATTGTTGTTGTATTTTGTGGTATTAAACACTAATAATAATAATTTATAAACATATATTCACAAATTTAGAATTACATTGTAATGTAATATAATATATTTAAAGAAAAAAAAATAATTTTTGAGATAGAAAAAGCGAGGCATAAAATAGGGGTGTAGTAACTAGCAATATATTATTTTCGTTTATATTACTATTTTCTAAATATTAAAATATCTAGTAAGTATTAAACGCATTTAAATATCATTTAAATTATTATTAATCATAGTGTAGATAATAAGTAAGTTTTAATATTAATGTTAAATAAATATAATAGCCATATATCATGAATTCTTGTTTTACTAATGCATAATATTTGCAATTGTTAAGTAAAATATTCAATTCAACTTTTATTAATTTTCAGAAGGATCTATATGTGGAGGTTTAATTTGTCATTTAAGGTTGAATATACCAAGAAATAGTTAAAAATTGAAATGTAATATTCTTTATATATTTTAGAATATTGTTGGCTCAAAAATTTGTAATTAGCGGGTCAAATAAAATACATTTTTGATAATAAAGTAAGATTTTTATTTTATTTTATATCTGGAAAATATATATTTACAGCTGTAAATTTATAAAATATTATGTATCATAACACTTAGATCTTTCTATAGATCAATATTTTTTTATATAAATATTATTTTTGACAATTATAAATTATAAATACAAAATAAAAATATCTGTGAGCCAAATGTAAATAAAATAAATTTAGAAAAAGAAAATCTGTAGATAATTTTTTTAATTTTTATAACGTATTGTAAAATGACATATGATTCTTTAAAAGTTTCACGTGTCTTGTTTATCGATTATATGTAATTAGAAAATATATGTGTACATATACAAATTTATAAATAATAAAAAATTAATAATATTATTGAATAAAGTTGAATAAAACATAAATTATGTATACACAAATATGAACAAATCAAAGTTAACATTATCATTTCTGCAGTATTTTAGTAAAACATGTACGTTGTCAGATATGAACTAATTTTCCAGTCGAACTATTTTCTAAATTAATTCAGTAAATTTGTTCCATAGAATAATTTTTTGAAAATTTGACAATGTAATTGTGATATACGGAAGGATTATATAAATGTTCATTGTTTAAGTACATTTTTTAGGACATTTAATTTAATATTCAATTTTGACTAATAAAGTCTCAAAATTTACCTTAAATTCCAAATTAATACATTCAATATTTTTTATTTCAGATATCTTAATTTGTACAACCTTGTTTTTTTAATTAGAAATACGATTTCTTTAGAAATTCTTCAATTATTATTAAAATAAGTTTCTTTAATTTGAATAAGTTATATTAGTTTTTTTTTCATAATCCAAATAAAATTTATAAATTAACTTATTACATTATAAGTATATAAAATTTAAAACATTTTAATACAAGGCTTACCACATACTTGAAATCTAGATATTAATGTCTTTATTACATGGTGATAATTTAATGGTTATCACATGTTAAAATATTATTTAAATATTGCAATGATTATGACAATTATATTTTATTACATTCAAGAATATAAATAAAATAATATTATTAAACTATTATTTATTCTTTAGGTTCGAGGAAGGCCAAAATTGTCTCGTAAATGGCTTAAAATTTTAAGAGAGAAGGAACCAGAATTAGCTGCTATTGCTGATAAAATTGATGTAAAAGAAGACACAGGAGTAGCTAGTGATTCCTCTAGCGGCTCTTCAAGTAGTTCTTCTAGTAGTAGCAGCAGTAGTCAATCAGAAGATAGTGAAAACGATAGTGGCCAAGAGTCACTTACAGCACATAAGAAAAAGAAACGGTTTACCATTTTTTATAACTTTAAATTATACAATTTGTTAAGGAAGTTCATTATAAATTTAATAATTTAAATAATATTGATTTATAATAATTAATAAATACAATTTCATATATTTTTTTTAATTAATTAATATTCAAATTAATTTTCAGAAGAAAAATGAATAATGGCCAATACTGACAATATCATCTCTGCCAATGCCAAGACCTCAAAATGTACAGTATTAACAATATACGAGTAATGTTTATACTACAACTATATAATGTAATTATTGACGTATTTCTGTTTATAATAAAATAAAAGCTAGATCACGCCAAATCCACTCTTTATCTTGGACAATATTGTTAATACGTATTAAAAATTAATGGCAATTTTTCCACTTTTATTTTCTATTACTAATAAATTTTTGTTTTAAGAGTGAACAATTTTTTATTATTATCCTTAAACCCAATTCATTAGAATTAAATATTAATTTAACCTTGTCATTATAAAATCAATAGAGAAATATTGTTCAAAATTAGCAATACAAAAGAATTATTAATAATAATAGTAAATAATAAATGCTTCAGAATTCAAATATAATAAATATATTTTCTTAATACATTAATATCGTTTGTTTCGATGCACAATAAAGCTTCCATTAAAAATATTAGTATATATTATTGTAACCACACTAGCATTTTCCGGATTCCTTTAATGTGAGCGATCAATCGAGTTCATCTCGACATCCCAGGGTTCGTCATCTTCATCCTTCCGGTAATCTAGTATAAAAACAAAATATTAATATGCATTCCAGAAGTCAAAATTCATTTAAAAACACAATAAAACCAATTAAAGAAATATATGTGATGTGCATAAAATGTCGAAGTTAAAACAAATAAGAATAAAGACGGTTATAATCTAACCAGGGGATGATTATGTAAAGCGCGCCACTTGTTTAGAATTAATCGGATTGCGCAAATAATCGAATTACAAAATGATTTAAGTCATAAGTCTGTCGTGTCGTTGCAATACGATTTGCGATTATTTCGCACGCAATTTTATAATTTTTTAAAAGATTTTTTCTGTCCAATTTTTGGTGTTATACCTTCTTTATTTCTCTCTTTTCCTTTTTTTTTATTTATATAAATAATATAAGTTCATATAAGATTCGAATACTATAATTAGTTGCATAAACTAAAGAAAAGAAACAAAGAAGATATTGAAAAATTTCTTTTTGTCATTGGAAATTGATGAATTTTAAGAAATATTTATAACGCCATCGCAGTGACAAAACGAGAATTCATATGACATTATCAGGTAACAATGGGTCAGAATCGATTAATTGACTTGATTGTTACTCAAGACGCGCGTATTCGTTGCTTCAAAAGCTTTACGCAATTAGCACATTTCTGTAGTATCTGTACTATTTTTGTTTATTGATTGTATTTATGAATATGTACAATTCATGGTATAACATATTATACCACGTAAATAACATTAAAGTTCGGTTATTGTGTACTGTGCTGGAGCGAGAAACAAATTTTTTATTTTCAAATTCTAATCGTTTGATAGATGACAACAGTTTATTTATAACTTAGTTGTTTATTTTAAAGACAATCTATCAAATTGTAAACATTTCATTAAAAGAATATTGTTAATAAATATATTTTTAATTAAATATAAATAAACCAAAAATATATTTCAAATCGAAATAGAAAAATGAATTATTAAACAAGCAGCATACAATTTAATTACTGCAGTACAAATCAATTTATACAATGAATGTCATGAAAAAAAGAAAAAACAAATTTAGTGTGTACAAAGGTGATATTATATTTTGACTAAGTTTAAATGAAATTCATTTTTCTACACAGAAAATGTAAAATGAAAATGTTTCCGCATTTTTACAATGTCAAGACATTTCACACCAGCACTAACGATGAAAGTTATTTGATCTATTTATTTCCAATCAAAATAGTGCCTGTGAAACGATGAACAAATATATTTAAGTAAACAGCGCACGCATATATTGCTGTCATTTTTGTTGGTTTGTTTGTTGTGTAACATACCTTTTCCTGATAAAGAGCGCAAACGCAATTGTAGTACGCTTTCCGGTAAATGGAATTATCGCCAGCCACGCATTGACAAGTGTTACGTCGCATCTTTCTCCACAAAATCAAGACGATGGATGAAGTATCCTTTAAAATCGCCGCCTAACGCACTCGCACGCTTATATTTTCACAGAGCTTATCGAGTAAATGAATAATAATTTATACATTATAGCAAACAGAAAATTAAAAGTTGTTTCGGTAAATTAGAAATAAAATTTGAAAGTATATAAAAAGAAATAAAAAAAAACCTGAAAAATAGAATCGGTAATTATCTTCGTTAACGTAAGAACGAAAAAAGGAACACAAAACGAGCCACAATTACATAATTTTTCATTGTTTATTCAATTTACAAAGATACAATATTCTCATGGAAAATAATATTCACTGCTTAAAATGAACACTGGATGCATACGTACTTAATCTATAATAAAACAATAACGAAAGAAAAAAAGAAAAAATCAAACTAGGAAAGTGATAGTACTTTAAGACATTACCCTATACATACATTTAGTTCATTAAACATTCAGGTATAATAATTATTTCTATTCCTTTATTACAGTCCTAGACATCCGTTTATTCATACTGTCAAGGCATCCTAAACTTTAACTCATCTTCAATGAAATATATAAAGGGAAAATTTGTTTATACCATAATTGAACGGAACAAAAAATAAAAGAGGAAAGAAAGAGAATGTCGACTCAGTGTAAACCCAGATCAAGTAATATTGATGGTATAAAAGATGAAGTTATACAACTTGTTTTAACTGTTAATGATTTTTTTAATTAATCTGTTAATCATTAAATTTTGTAATAATGTTATTATATTTCAGTAATCTGTCTTTATCATGTCTTATCATATTGTATGTGATAACATTAATAATAAATTATGTATGAATGGACTGATTCCAAATTGGCTTTTCTTTTTCTTTTTCGTATCTTGTATGCGATTGTTTATGTGTATGCTTGTGTATTTTCTGTCTGTACTGTTTTGTAATATTCCATCAAACGCGGGATCGGTTTGAGAGACGTAGGAGCGTAGACAATATTCTAGCCACCGCGCATCGCTTTTAATGCCTGTGCATGTGTGTCAGTAACTATTCGCTTTGGTACGTTTTTATTAGTACCTTGGTGGCATCGTATCTGCCGGACCTGGGAAGCTAAAAGGTCAAAAATAAAAATCGCTGCATTAATGTTCAATCCTGGTCGCGTTAGAAGGTTCGTATCAAATTTTTCAATTGTTGCTGCCAATATTCGCGTCAAGGCGTTGCCAGCCAGGGTCGAGATGAACGTCTCAGAAAATTTGATTGAAACCTCCCGCGAAACTTAAAGTACAAGATGTAACGCTGTGTTGTTATCAAAGACTTTCGTAATCTAATTTTTCTTTTTTGCTTTTGATTCTCTTTTCGATATTTCTTTTATTTATAGACGGCCGCTGCTCATAGGTGGCGCTTGTTGTTCTGATCGCAATCCGACGAGGTCCGCATTTGAGAGACGAGGTGAAAAAAAATTGTACACAAATTTAAGTGCGCAAGAAGTCGATGTAAAATGGATGCCCCATTATCCATTGTTCCTAAAATGTTGTCTTGCCGCCACGTGCTTTCGCTCGATGATGCGCAAATTGATAGCTCCAAGGATCGAACTTTTGCAAATATTTTGTCCGTATGTTATAGATGGCTTGAATAACGTTTATCTTTTAATTTAGTTAGGACATGAAATAAAATTATATACTTTCCGTGGTAACATTTGATTATCTTGGTAACAATTCAAAATATAATTTAAACGACAGACAAAATTTATTGTCAAAAATAGAATTTTATTTGATTTACGCTTTAGTATATATTAACAATATGCTAACGTATTTAATCATTGTATAACGTTATAATTTTTTTTATGTAAAGTTTTTTAGACTCATTGTCTATGAAATTCCAGTTCTATATTTCTAATTTTATCGAATTGAAAATAACTGTTACATATCATAGAAAATAACAATTAGAAACATTAACATATAAGTAAACATTGGTATACATATTAATGTATACAAACATGTAAAAACCGTAAAATGATAAACTTTGCCATCTACAACATAAAACTAGCATTAACATATGTCGCATAAAACGGATTATTCTATAAATCGCAAACGCCTGCTCCGTGTTGGTATCGCGCGATAACTTCGTTTTCTTTGTTGCGCACAGACGTTTCACCTTGTACTTTTACATAACGATTTGGTCATCGCTTAGCGCATTTTTCGCCATTTTTACTTTTTCAAATGTACGCTTCTTTCGGAGCCACGATTCATGTGAAAGTTCAAACGATTATCGCAAGAGCGCAGAAAATTGAAGCATCAAAAAATAATCATGTTTTGAGCAGCCTTAACTTTTGAGCGCATTTATTAAAAAGTATAATTTTGCAGTTATTGTTATTTTCTTTAAATAGTTAATTACAAAGATAATGAGATTATACTTCAACTTACCGTCCAGCACCGCGAGGTGGACCATAAGGATCAGATCTTTCATATCCTTCGGAATATCTGAACAAAAATTATACATAAATTAATCAGAATTAGTTACAATAATACATTCGGAGAAAAATAGTATTTTTAAAAATTTAATTAATCTTTCAGTTAGATAGGTCATATCTGAAAAATTTTGTTAGTCCAACTGAGAAAATTAGTTATTTCACAGCACTCTTGGTTACAGACTATGGCTGCGTTCCAGAATTTACTTTAAGTACTGGAATTACTGCGTCAGTTGAAGATGGAAATATATATTAAAGTAAGTGTGATAAAGATGTGTAATTACTTGCAGTACTTCAAGTAAATACTGGAACGCGCCCTAGGTGACTTGAACTTATTAATAATGAACTCAGTCAATTTTAAGGAATGTTTCAGTTATTTCAACTAAAAATATTAGTTATGATTATGGTAACTTAAAATCTTGGTTATTTTAATTAAATCTCACAGTAGATTTAACTAATTTTTTTTTCTTGGTATAGTAATATTATTTTAAAATATATATTATATATTTAATTTTTTTCTAGTCAACCGATTACTTGTGCAAAGGTATGGAAAAGCACAATGGCTTTTCTGTGAACATTTGACCAATCACAAAATACTGATTCTATGTGTTGCCATATTTGTGAGATAGGTAGTAATCACATGACTGTAAAGCAGATCCCCTAGTGGTCTGAATATCTATTTTGCTTTATCTAACTATCACTAACATCTCGATCACTCTTACCCCCTCCAAAAAGTGAAGAGGGTAGGCTGCACAAGTAATCGGTTAATGTATTAAACACAAAAATCAAACTTACCCGCCACTGACTTGGTAACCACCAACTGGAGCAGCACCGCCAGGTCTTCGACTAAACATATCTGCTTGTGGTGGACCTGTATTATAACTAGGCCCTCCTGTGCTATAATTTGGGGCACCACTCATTGGCCTTACAAAAAGGAAATTAAAAATCATTAATAACTCATGTTACTTCTGTATTTGCGTAACTACAAGGATGTATTAATAAACGTAATTTTTTAAAAAATTTAATTTTTTATAAAGACAAATATTAAATTATTGCTCCAAATTTCCATTTTAAATTGACATTACAATTATACATTTTAATTATTATTACTTTATATGAATACAAAAGAATAGTATATGATTTTAATTAATGGTAGGTGGGAATTAAATAGTAAACAAGATAAATGAACAGTACATTTCATACCCGACGTCGGAATACCCAGCACCATAACCTCCTGCAGCTACAGCGCCACTGCCATTCCTCATTGGTCCAGCTGCACCGCGGTCATAGTCATTTCTAGGGGCATAATCTACGCGGCCAGCATTAAATGTGTCAGTGCGACCATAGTCAACGGGTCCGGGGGCGCCCCGATTAAAGTCGCCTCCCATTCCTCCACCAACGACAGAGTAGTCACATACTGTATTGGGGAAATAATCTAAAATAATTTCTCACACCATCTATATTTAGTTTTTGAATTAATTTATAACAAAAAATATATAACGACAAGAGTTAATTTGACTGTGTATAAAAACTAATTTTTTTTAAATATAAATTAATGAAAGTACACTATTTATTAATAATATGTAAATAATTAAATTACAAAATGTTTCACATTTTTATTTTATTAAAACATTTTTTATATAAATATTATAAATATATTAAATAAAAATATAATTAAATCAAATATCCTCTTCTCGAAATTAATAATATATTGTACTTTGAACAAGCTCACCTCCACGGTTGTAATCAGTTCTTGTGCCAAAATCTGCTGGTCGGCCGTAATCAGTTCGACCATAGTCGGGTGTTCCAGTGGGGCCATAACTGCCCACAGCACCTTGTGGGCCATAACCACCTCCCATTCCTGGCGCTGTCGATTGATAACCTCCCATACCACCTCCACCAACATTTTGCCCATATGCCCCACGATCTGAATAACCACCACTAAAATCTCCACGATTAAAATCTCCACCTCCTCGATTATAATCTGTGTATCCTCCTGCAACGCCCCCACCAGCGGTACCATCATAACTAACAAGTTGTATTGGAACAACTGCAAAATAAAACAAAAAAATTCCAAGTTCATCTTTCGAATTGCATCTAATTGTTGAATACATTCACATTGTCGTCTCGATCAATTTTTGCGACGAGTTTTCATAGAAAATTCTAATTATACA
Organism: Psilanteris sp. ZL-2020; assembly: GCA_022817085.1. NCBI lineage: Eukaryota > Metazoa > Arthropoda > Insecta > Hymenoptera > Scelionidae > Psilanteris > Psilanteris sp. ZL-2020. The sequence goes on along the minus strand of JABFQC010001357.1, from coordinate 4,656 downwards.
GTTTATATTTATAATAAATAATATAAATAATGTTTAATAATTAAAAATTAAAAATCAAATAATTTCTTAACTTTTTATAAAAATGTTGAAATTGTTAACTACTTTTAAATTTCATTTTGACAACACGTCTGCATTTTATTGTAAACGAACCGACAATTTAGACTACAGTTTATTACAAATAACCGCGACTTGCCAATAAAAAAACTAATATACCAAAACGTGCAAATTTTAACGAGCTTAGTCACTTATCTAATGTGTTATTGGTTTTGGTTTTGTAATAAAAAGCTATAACAACTTAGGGCTAAACGTTTTAAAATGTTATAAGAATTTTAAAGGAACATTTTATATTTTTACATAGTTCAAAAGTTTTAATTTAATCTATTTATATATTAATTTATTAAATTTACATTTAGTATGTGTATTTAAAAATGAGTTTTTAATACTAAAATATTCTAATATACACATAATTAATATTTAAAAAATGTAAATATGTTGTTACTGCTTTTTATCACTTAAAAATAAAATGTTTGATAACTATAATCACAAACAGATTACATTTCAAAGATGTTTATAAACGAAAGATATTGTATAATTAAAAATTATTTATTATAATATATATTTTTTAAATTTTTTAATTAAGTGTTATGTGAGTTTAAATTAAATTTATTTTTATTTAATATATACAGTTTTTTAGATCTCAAAATGAATTTGCAGACTTAATGCATGTTTTAATATTTTTAATACATTAGCTGAATATTTTACATTTTTTTACAAATGTAACATTCGCATGTTAATATTGATAATGATTAATATATATCAATTTCAGAACTTTTTAATGAAATATGTAATTAAATAATTAGAAATACCATGGAATTGTAAGTATTTAATTATAAACTGTATTTGTGAGATTATATTATATATAATAATTTATATATAATATAAAATTCGTTACTAATCTTTGAAATTAAAATGATTGAATTATATTATCTCATTTTGTTATACCATGTTGTATACAATATTTTATTTTAAATCATTAAATCAAGATTTTATAATAGTCATAACAATTGTAAAAAATATATTTTACTATGCTGTTACAGAACATTTATAATTTTTATTTGAATAATATTGTGTATATATGTGCATGTATATGTTTTATTAATGAGCAGTTTATAGGATATTTAATAATTTGTTCTATTATTAATAAATGTTTAATGTAAATGCAGACACATATATATTTTTTTCGATCAATATTATATACTTTTCAATTATCTAAAGTAAGAAAGTTTCTATAAATTAAAATATTTAAATTTTAATGAACTTTATTCTTTGACATCATTGATATAGACATATTTTTTTATTTTAAATAAGTATTTAATTTTTGTTAAATATTTATGTATAGGGCATGCTCTACCCATTGAAAATTGTTAAATAAATAATGATTAGTTTTATAATATAAATAATAAAAATAATTCTAATTTTTAGAAAATTACAAATATTTCTTATAATATTACAATATACATTTGTTTTGAAAGGATTCAATCTAGTTTTATCTAAATAAAAATTTTACTATGTTTATTATAGAGAATATAAATTTTACATACTTATCGCAGCAGACAAAAGTGCAACTATCCCATATTTTGGGAAAAAAGTAACTATTGTTTCCTCTCTATAATGAATTGTTCCACTTTTGTTCTTCTGCGATGGTGCGTAAAACAATGTATTAAGCCTCATGTGCAGTGGCTCCCTCATCAGTAATATATTAAGATGCACCTATCGCATCAGAAAAAATTGAGCCTTGGACACAGTTGGCTGCTTCAGCAATAACATATTTTTATATAATATTATAGTAATATTCATTTATTTATTTTATAATTTATTTTCAAAATTAATTTTATTTTAAATATATATAACAAAATATAAAGCAACTTAAGTAAATCGTTGCATTTTTAGCAGATTTTAAATAATTTTGATGAAATTAAATTATTAAATTTTACATTTTTTCATTATATTTAGACTTTATTAATGTAAATATATTTGTATAACAGACAATTCTATAGAATTTTGTAATATTATCATTAAAGAATATTTAAATAATATGACCATAACACATTTGATGTGTTAATTATAATTAAATCAACAAACAAAATAAGACTTTGGAAGTATATATTTAAATCATCCCTTTTCTATATAGTTAATTTATTTGTATTTATTTAATAATAATAAAAGAGCTAAGTTAATTAATTTGAATTTATATATTCAATTTATAACTTTTTATGATATTTTGTTTTACATTGATATCATCAATTACCAGAACCAATAACACAAAGAAATAAGCGTTCACAGCGAGCAATGTTATTTCTCTGTGCAAGCAACGAACCAATTGCATCGTCAAAACTACCCATTAGTCGCGGTATTCAACAAACCTCTCCTGTCGGTATACGGACCAGGACGAGCGTCGCGCCCTCCATCACGGATTCCTCTGCCGCCTCTCATTGGACCACCTCTACGATCGTCTCGGCGTCCAGGACCACCACCTCTTGATTTGCCGGTAGATTGCTCGACATTTATGGTTGCACCCTTGAAGTTGGTATTGTGTAGGGCCTTGATTGCAGCTGCAGCATCTTCTTCTCGGGCCATGTGTACAAAACCATATCGATGCATCACATCGCACTCTGTCACCTCTCCAAACCTTGTAAACAATTGTCTGAGTTCTTCATTGCGGCAGTTTTCAGGTAGTCGTCCAACGAAAATCTTTGTTTTCCGCTAAAATTTAAAAATGTACTTATTTAATACATTATACAAATATTATTTTATTTATTCTAAATTAAATTAAAAAATAAAAATAATGTATAATACATATTACTATGATTAAAAAACAATATAGCTACAGTAAAACAATAAATTCAAATGAATATACTGAAATGATCTATTTGTTTATTAAATTTATATACTTTATCAATGCTTACTTCTTTTTTTACTATTAATAATATTACAAGTGTAAAGTGTAAACTTTAAAAACATAAATATCAATAAACATTATTTATTTATCTAGATAAATTATTATTTAAAAGATCAATAAAGTGAATGGTTGTATAAAACTTAATGATTTGTTTTAATTAAAAATTGTTATTTTAAAGGTTGTATTTTTAAAGACTCTATAAAATAAATTTTAAATCTGTCCAAAAAATATTGTCATATTTATGGAATAAATAAAATATTAAAGAATCTATTAAACACATATTTGCCATACAGGGTCTAACTCTGAGGAGCAATTATGTTATAATAATAATAATAATAACAATAATAAACAAGTGTTGCATAAAATATATTTTAAAAGTATTTAATTAATGATTTAAGATTGACATAATTTATTATACTTATTTATTATTTTGTATTTTTTATTCTATTTTCTCAATTTTTTACATATATTATGTTATAAACATTTTTTTTACATAATAATATCTTATCAAAATGCTAATACATAATTGTATTTTTTTGTAAAACTGATTCTTTTGTAAAGGGTTTTCATACCCATTTAAAATTATTATATAAGATTTTATTAAAGCATGTATTTATATGTTGTTTAAAAACTAAAAAAATTAAATCTTTTTATCATATTAACTAATATGAAATAACCAAATTTCATATCATACAAAAATTGTTGAATGTATTAGAATGATTTTTGAAGTATAGTTAACATTTTTGTATAAAGCAATACTAATTCTTGGTTTTAATTAGAAATAAGTATTTATTATTCTTTTAATTATCAGAGCATTATGTGTCACTAATAAAAAATTATATATTAAAGCATTATTTAGTACACTTTTATTGTAAAATTTAATTAAAGTTTGTTATAATATTACAATTATAAAAGAATTACAATGACTTTGAAATTGTCAGTTCTTTAATTTAATAAAAATATTAATTATTTAAACTTCATTTATCTAATGATATATAAATTATAAATTATTAATTATTAAATATTATAAATTACATCCTGTTACTAACAAAATATATTTATAGACTATATACAATGCACAAATAATACAATTTTTAAGTTCAAATCAGTTCTTATATAAAAAATTACTTTATAATTTATTTATTTTTTGTATAAATTGTATAAATAAAATTGTATAATATAATTGTATAAATTAAAGCATTTTATTAGTTTTTACTATAGATATACACATGATTATTGTATTATCTATTATTTTCTTAGACAACTTATCTTCTAAAACTTCTATTATATAGAAAATATACTTTATATACATTAATATAATATTTTAAAGAGTAGATTATAGTTATGATATATTATTACAAGTTTTAATCTGAATATTAACTGTATAAAATTATTATCTAAAAAATTATTAAAATTTCATATATATATACTGCAAATATGTCTACTATATAAATGGTATCTGCCTATGGATTCATTAAATAAATATTACTAGATACAATTTTAAACATTTGTATTCAGATTTAAAACATAAATAAATGTGTATTATATTTAATGATCTCTATGTAAAAATGATATAATTTAATTAAATTTTCAATGTTTTCATTAATATATATCTAATATCTTTCCCTATCTTTTTCTATATATACATATATATATATCCATTTTTTGTAAATATTTATTACATTATTATTTAATAT